>JBBUKS010000008.1:365051-392870 GCA_038050645.1 Hedychium gardnerianum | reverse complement strand
AGTTTAACGAGTTGTTCAAGCTTGTTTGTTTAATTGATCTTGTGTATATTGAACGAACATAAACAAACTCTTATCAAATTGAGCACCAAGCTTGTTCACGAATGTTTAATTCATTTACAGCTCTATCAGACATGCAGCAACGATCCTAAAACCCTAAACCCCAAATATACCCCCAAAAGTTGGGCTTCTTTAAGCCCAAATGCACCGTGCAGAGGCCCAAAACAAATCCAGCAAACGTATACAAACACCAGGAGCTTCAATTCCAAAGAAATCAAATTTAACTCAACTCTACCGTATCAAACACCACACAATAATAAAGAAAAACTAGATAGTTGAGTGGTCATGTCGATGGATCTATGCGACTAAATTTCACATGCATTGAATCACTAATATATGCAACATTAATCTGCATTAATCTGTAGCCACTACGCTTTGGACAGCTAGCATTAATGCACGCATTATCAAGTTCAACAGCTCAACTAATCAATCGAACTTAATGAACAGCAAGATGGATATAGTTAATTAGCAACCCTTTATTCTGGGCACAAAGAGTTTGATATTAGTGCTGAAATCTTTCTCATTCATTTGCAGTAGGGCCACAACTTTGAGATGGCAAGGAAGAAGTAGTAGTGCATGGTGCATGCATGGGTGTCCCAGTCAGAATGGTTAAGCTATCAAGATCTGATAGGAGAGCTAGCCTAATTGGAAATGCTGAAGCATGCATGATCACATTATCAACTCACGGATTAATGATCATCCTCGTGATCGATAGACTTTTGCACTACCTGCCAACTTATGATCCTGTGTTTGTGTGCACTGGCTTACAAGTTACAAAGGTTAATTCTCACAAGGAAATTTCATGAGTAGATTTATATGAAACGCAGACCTTGCTGTGTGTTTAGGGATTGACACGTAAACCTATATTTACAGTGTAATACGTCGATGTTTGAGGAATAAAGGACACTGTCAAAAAGAATCTTGGTGAGCTACTGTAACTTGTCTAATCTCATCTCAAATCATGCAATGAACACAATACCAACTTATTGATTGACATTATATTATTACAAGAATAGTTAATAAGTCGGCAAGCCAAAATTTTAAGAAATTATCTATCTCAAAGACTTGTTGTCAAATAAATTAATTTGTTGGAATAGTGAAGATGTTGATCTCTATGAATATGTCGAATATTGTGATAAAAAATGTTGTAAAATGATTTAGGTGGTGGGGTGTGTTTCTGTTGAGACTTCTTCTCTGTTGGAAGGTGAACTTCCTTAATTTCCGATATATTTGGAGTACTTCATGGCTCTTTATTAGGAGAAAAGATGATAGAAGATAATGGTCCTTGATGCCTTAAAAGGTGATGTTTAGTTGAAAAGAACCTTTAGGACGGGAGGAAGAAAAATTTTAAATGATCAATGTGTCTTTTTTTATCATCACAAGTTATTATTAATATTATTGGAAAATGACTTATAAATCATTTTTATGCATGTTTCTTTTTTTTTCATTTTCTTTTCCAAGAGTTAAATAACACAACAATATAAAATGTCTATTTCACCTAATTTTTTTCCTTTTTTTCTCATACTTTTACTTTCTCTTCATTTATGAGTGTATCTTAGCATTGCTTTTATGTGTTTAATTATGTGTATAATTTACCATTTTTATTAGACAAAACAGCAAAATATTTGTTTTTAAATTTAGACCGTGCATATGATAATTTAGTTTTGATCAAAATTATTATGTTTGACTTAAAAATATTTAAAATTGAAAAAATAATCATATAACAAATCCATAGAGTTCAAGTACAAAGATACAAAATGTCCAAAACTAAAAAAATTAAAGGATCGTGGTTTATTTATTTTTTTTTAAAAAAAAAGTTACAATTAACAAAATGATTCAAAATTAATAACAACAATTAATTAATCCAACAATTAGACATTAATTATTTTGCCAAATATATCCCTTTTCTTTCTTGAATCACTCCAATGGTGAGAAGCCACAAATTGTTGGTGACCCGATTCAATCGGCCGTGACATGAACCAGTGAACCAACCCAATTGGAGGAGTAAATGTTGGCGTGGAGGCTTCGATTGAAGTTGGACGTGAGACCAACCTAGATAATCTTCAAGCAAGCATTAATGTCGAACAGGAGGTTATTAATTAATTAGTGGCACAAGAAGACATTGTTCCCATCAAAATACATCCGGTCGGCCCACCTCATGGGTCATGCGAACCATGTGCCACCATGTGGTGGTTCGCCCTTCTCGGTCCCACTTCATCAACCTTTGCCCCAATCTATAGAGGGATGAGAGGCACGATCGCGATGTGCAAACGACTTCTAAATTCTTAAATATGATAATCCTATTTACTGATATTAGTCCTTGTCCTAAGTATTAATTTAGGTTACAAGGCTCAATTGGATAATGACATTCGGGAAATCTTCGTGTCGCTAGGCTATCAGTTGAATTCATAGGACCAACACATTAAAAATACTATTTTGATCTTGATTTTTAACAAAATACTACTAGAAACATGGACACTAGCTAATTATAGTTTGTTCGCATATAATTATAATTATTTCTAGTGATATTTATTACTAAACTGTTGAATAGAAAGTACCCCTTCAAGTTAATCACTTATAAATTGAATATCATCCCCCATATATAGTAGCTTCATTATAAAGCTAATTAGTCATCTTAAAACCATCAAAAGCCAATTAAACTCAATAGAACTCGATGCAATTGAAAACTAAAAAACAAAAATATATATTAAATAGACATGTTAAAATTATTAGATGGTTGGTGGTTCTCGATTAGTACATGCAAACCCAACTTCCACGCTTAATCCATCATCGATCTCTGATCAGTCAAATCGAATCAAAAATCTCATTTGGTTCCGCGCCTATCACGCTACGTCCTTTTCCACTTTTCCTATATATCCTTCACACTGTCGACTTATTATTATTATTTAATATTATATATTTAATTTATACTAATTAATTTTAAAATAATCGATCTGATCCTATAACAAAAAATTATTATCTATCAAAATAAATCGAAAAATGCTCCTTGCAAACGATCCATCAATCTAACGTTCTTAAGTTAACTAGTCCACTGGCGTAACTAGGGTTGGGCTTCACTAGGCTCTAGTCAAGTGCAATCCAGTAATTTAGTAATAATTATACAGCAATGCGAGAACGTGTCTTACTATAATTTCGGAGTAGTGATTGCGGCAGCGACGACAAAACATGATCATCGTCCACAAACCTCGACAGTCATTCCAGCTCCGCCACATCCTCGCATTTCTACATAATCAACCCAATACAACCCCGAATCCTGTCTACGCCATTGAACTAGTAAAAAAAAATCATCCGTTAATTTAATTCTTAAATGCATGAGAAACTAAAAAAATACACCATTAGCCCAGGGCACTATCGACTTATAATAACATACAAATTCACCTACGCCTCTTAATTCCTCTTCTTCTCTTTCCTTCTCATTCACTACTTAACCTTCGCTCTCCTCTCCTTCCTCCTCATCTTGTTTGAACCAATTCATCATAAAAGATTTCAATCAAGAAATCGCTACAATTCCTCTATCTCTTTTTGCACGGTATATGTTTATGTATATATGTGTGTAATGGATTTCATGGATGCCAAGAGTACTACTTCGTTAGGGAACCCTAACCCTAATTTTCCCACTCCACGGCCTTCTTCCAAGTCCTCGGTGGCCATCCGCTTCCTCCGCGTCCTCTCCGTCGTTCGCCACGCAGCCTCTTCGTCTCCCTCCTCCCGAGCCCGCACGATCCGACGTGCCGCCTGCGCTTGCATGGCGTACTCCGCCGGCCCCCGCCGGGCGTGGAGTCGCGCCTTGCTCCGCAAACTCGTCCGCCGTCGCCGCAGGCATCCCCATCATGGCCTCCGGAGATCAGTACTGGCGATAAGCCGAAGGCGCAGACGACCCGTCGACGGAGATCGGTTGGAGGTCGCGCTCCGGCGGGTGGTGCCGGGGGGAGGCGGCATGGAGTACTGCAGGCTGCTTGAAGAGGCGGCTGACTACGTGAAGTGCCTGGTCATGCAGGTAAGGCTCATGCAGAGCATTGTGGATTCTGAGTCTCGTGTTCATTCGATCGATTAGCGATCAGAAATCGATCCAGGAGACCGAAATTAGGGTTTTAAGCTTTGCTAGAAACATGAAAGCAGTTAGGGATCCATGCAGTGAATATGAACTAGGAAGAACAGGTTAACTTCCCTATATGTAATTATATATATATACATGTATGAATGTTTTAGTTATACATGTAATGTTAACTTAAACTATTATGTAAATTAATTTAATTATTAGTAATCATAAGTATATGTTCCTGAATGGTTTCTAGCAGGGAAATGTCGAGGATGATTAAGTGGAGGAATGAATTGGACCTAGACTTGTTAATCAATTAATTTATGAAAGTTTGGTTGTTAATTAAGGATTAGGTGGTTACATGTGCATGTGAATTAACAGTGGGTTACGTTGTCAATCCCTCTCTACAGTTAGGTTCAGTTCTCTGGTTCCATGATAATATGACTATTTATTTGAGATTTATATATACTCCTTTTATCTCTGAATAGCTGAATTTATATTGATTTATGATAGTTTAAATGAATGAATTAGTTTATGGATTTTTTTTGTGAATTATGATCCCTTAGTAGTTACTCACTAGATTCCTAATTGTAATAAAAATAAAGATAGGTGCATTGTTATGGTTGAGCTATATCTAGTGTTGCATTACCTACTCCATTGTCGACTTATTCTTCCTCCTTCATCACCTTTTTCCTCAACTTATTCATGGTGACACGATGATACTTTGACCGGTTATCGGTCGATGGCGGTGTGATTCTCCGACATGTCGCCGACAATGCTGACCTATCATTGGTGGCGGGAAGGAAGATTCTCACAAATATTTGAGGGTATTATAAAAGAGGAATCTTATTTGGAACTTCTTGTTGGCAGGGCTTTATAATAGATTTTTCACACACACAAAAGAAAAACAATGAATCTCATGATCCTTCTTCTTACTTGGTGATTTTTTGCTCCTATTACATTACATCCAGAACAAATTGTGACCTATTCAAGCAGTTTTTTCCAGGTGTTCTTGGCCCATGCCATGAAAGCTTGCCCTGGTGAATAATGTGCCTTTTGTTTTCCATTGAGATCTTCCAATCAAACTCCAACACAAATGGGCACCCATGCAATTCCCATGCCTAGGCCCATTTTCAAACTGTACATTGGGGCCGCTTCATTTATAAATTTTTTTTTTTGATAATTCAAATGTTTGAGTTTCACCTAATTTTTAGAATATTCGTCCCATTTGAAATTCAAATCTTGATCCTCTTATTATTTCAATTGCTTGCTTAACTAACTTTATCGATAAACAGAAAAACAGGTCCTCTGTAGTATTATTATCCAATGCTGAATAACAGTGGCCTAAGCCTCAATGATTGGGACAGTCTTGTGTCCCATATATCATCCTCTCAGATAGAAATAACACCCTTGAAATATATTCAGAAAAAAAAAAAATTGTGGTTCCAACCATGCCACAGTAGTTGACAAGGATTGTGGCTGTTGATGTTTCTGATTTGCTTGGGGTCCAAATCCGATCATCATGGTTTGCTTTTATGGCATGATTTGAGCTTATCTTCTATGGCTCAATGGACCTCCAAAAGTTTATTGAGTTTATTAGACTTCCAAAAGTTTATTGCTTTTATGGCATGATTTTTACCATTTTTATTGAGTTTATTAGACTTCCAAAAGTTCATTTTTTATATAAAAAAAATATTGATAGATTGTTTATAAGTCAATTTATATCTATTTTGTAGGCACAAGTAATTTACTAATATTCATTCCTCCGCTTTTAGAATTAAATATTTAGACTATTAAAAATTTATAGACAATTGATGTAGAATATTGATTCTTTCTCCTTTTCAGAAGTAAAATTTAACCATAAATTAATTTATAATTTAGCTTGCACTTATTCTATGTCAATTTTAAAATTAAAAATTCAAAACAAATTAATTTATATTTTAAAAATGAACATTTTTAATCATGATGAACTTCTAACTCAGATAATTTAAATTTTTAAGAAAAATAAGAACAAGAGATATCTATTTTGACTTATCTTTCTTATATTTTAAAATAAATAATTTTATCTTTTCTAATTTCAGACAATTAAATTATTTCATCAAACAACTTGATATGTCAGACACTGATAAAAGGATTGCCTGGTTAGCTTGAGACTAGCTCAATGCAACTTCAGTTTGCAATTCAGAGAAAGCTAAAGCAATCAAATAGCTAACTTCAACTTGAAAATAGGGATAAACTTTGCTTTGCCACTGATACATAAGAGAATATTTTGAACAAGGAATACTACAATTTGGTTATAAGCTGAATGAATCATCAATAACCTTTCTAATTATAATTGCAGAAAACATCAGATAAGAATCAAGATTCTTAGAATAAGCAGGCAGTATTCTCAGGCAAGAATAATGTTCGCGGTGTCCCTATGTTCGCGGTGCGAAGCTTCTTGCACTAGTTTCTCCTCGAGTGTCCCTATGTGCAAAAGCACTTTGGCTCGATATGATCAGATCTGAGTGATTCGTGCGAGCTTGTTAGCCGGCAGTGTGTAGCAAAGATTTCTAAGCCATTATAGCAATAGCTCCTTGCAAATACTTCACAAACTGAAGCTCATGGGAAGATGGAATTCTTCTAATTGTGCTCTAGATCATCATCCCAAAAGGCACCTAGCTGAAATCTCAATAATCCTTTCATGTCAGAAGAGCTAATGAAGTTTTGCAATATAAGATATCGTGTGAAACGGCGTTTATGTTCACCTGAGAAGATGTAGTATTGAATCCAGAAATGAAAGGCTGACGTGCGGTTCGATGAAATGTTGGTTCCAGCATGTTTAACGAGTTCTGGATCTCTATGTCAGTAGGCAAGCCACAGTGGAGGGAAGTTCCTTGTTGAGGCTGGTGAATATATGGTGCTGTTACCTCTGAAGTCTCTAATGAGTAAATCGAGTTCGCCATAGGTACACGAGTCTGATGCATCTGAATTTTAAGAATTTTCCATTGAGCATTAACTTAAGGTAGCATATGAATCAGTAGAAGTAGAGGAAATATTTGCAACTTACATCCTTGGCAATGAGAGTTTCGAAATTGAAATCTGATTGTGGATTTACAGTGGCTAGCTTCATAGATAAGAACTACAGAACACGTAAATAGCAGAGACTTTAGGTGGTGGACATTTTAAAGGATTCTTCCATCAGACCTGCTAACTTTCTATATGAAAACAGTACCTCGACTTGGTGCTGCAACGACTGAACATAGTTTATGATCTCATCGAGCATGACTGCCTTTCCGGTTACCTACACGATACAACCGAATCCCTAAGAACTGAAAAGTTCTTCAAAATTTCAACTGAAATGATCATTATTTGATACCTTATTGCAGCCTGGAACAAGATCTTGCAGCAACTTCATCCTCTGGCTTATTTTTTCTCTCCTCACCTAATGAAAACATATACAACGTCAATGAAGAAGTGCACAAAGACTAACAATAATTCGATGTCTTTATCGACATTAAAGACTGAAAAATTCGTACCCTCTCAGCGAGGCTATGGCTGTCTGTTGCTTGGCCTCTTCTTGCCCTGACATGGATGTAGTCCTTGGGGGGCTCCCCAGACTTGGAAGAATTATCGTTGCCTTGTTTCTTCTGACCATTATTTTTGTTGCTGCTGCAACCATCGTTCTGTTCTTCCTTTGGCTTAACTGCATCAGTCTCAGTTCCATTCTTCTCTGTGGATCGACATCTCTTCGCGCTGGGATCTTCTTCCTCAGTCGCCTGGAATTATACAAAATTGCATCTTTCTTTCTGGTTTATCCCGCAACTTACTGAACTAAAATCAATAAGAGAAAGAGAGACTTACAGAGGGAGGATCTATAGCAGAATTGGCGATACCAGTCGCCTTCACCCTGTCCCTCTGAGATGCCTTCCGTTTCTTTGAAGGGCCTCCTAAGCTTAGTTCTCCACTCGCAGCTGGATTAGATGCAGAATATTCCTCTCTTCCACTCACCAGTTCCGCGTTGTTTATGTCAACCCGCAATCCGCCCACCGCGGACGCCTCCTTTCTGCCCTCCGGCAGCCCAAGCTGGAGCGTTGACAGCCTCGACAGCCTTTCAGCATCGAGAATCCCAAGTTGAGCCGCAAGGTGACCATAAGTCCGGCTAGAGAACTGATCCAAATGCGTGGCCGGCATCATCGGAACTCCCGACAACGGAAGGCCACCGTTGGCCTTCGGCACGTACGGATTGAGTTTGTTTGGGGAATTAAGTCGAACACCTATCGGGCGAGATTCACCAGAGTTGCCGACGCTGGGTAATAATCCTCCCATGAGCTTGTGGAAGGCCATGCCGTCGGCGGCCGCCGGGAAGCTCGACGGCGCAACGGAGCTCAGCGACGACTCAAGATGACCGCTCGGACCCATCCCCTGGTTCCAGTTCAGATCGAGCAGCTGATCCGGCTGGCCGCAATACATCTCCGGCGAGGTAAAGATCCTTCCTTTCCCGTAGAAAATCGCTAAAAACAAGAAGACCTTCCCAATTCAGCGGAAAATCCTCAGCTAAAGCGAGCGAACGCACTACAGAGTGGTGAAAAACCTCTGCTTTGGTAAAGCAAAGGGAGGGATCCAAAGCGACAAGGAAGAAGAGGAAGCGCAGCAAAAAGGAGGCAGCTTTGGGAGAGCGGCGAGAGGAAAATGGAAGGTAGGTGGTGTAAAAGGGGAGGGCAGAGTGAATGGAAAGGAAAAGGGAGAAAAAGAAGGATTTCTGAATGGGAAGGTGGAGGACAGAAGGGAAGCAAAGCAAAGAAAAAAAAAAGAAGAAGAAGCAACTGTAGATGACCCTTACTTTATGGTGCCATTATTTGGAGCTGAAACAAGGGGGGATGCTCTCAAAGATGCCAATCGCCAACCCATCAGCCATGGATGGATGTCAAGCTCATGATCAAGATCTTGTGCCCCTAAAGATGAAGAGGATGAGAATGAGAAAAAGGCAGAGTCCAGTTTCAGGAGTGGAAACTCCGAAAAAGGAAGACAGGAAGGATTCGAAGAACAAGGAAAGTCTGTTCATTTCAGACTTTTTTTTTAAAAAAAAAATTATTTTAAAATAAAATTTAATTTTAAATTTATATACAGTATTATTTTTTTTAAAAAAATGTGTGTGAGAAAAAATCAGCAAGAGGGTGCTTATTATATGTTTCAAGTGGTTATGCGTTGGAAAAAAGTTGTCTCCTTGATTTTTTTTTATTTTTTTTTAACTTGATTGATTAATTAAGTTGGATAATTTATTTATTTTGACAACTTTTAGTTGTGAACTCAACGAATTGGAAAAAAGGATTAACATGATTAACCTCAATGATTAAGGCTTTAGGGTCCATGTTTATGTTTATATATATATATATATATATATATATTTAAATAACTAATCTAACTTTTATATTTATCAAGACACATTTCATTCTTAAAATACTCTTACAAAATTGATGGTTATAACGAATCTTGTCGCGTTAACTATGGCCTTTGGTTGCAACGGTCAGTTGCGATCGTTGGACACATCCAAACTATAAATCATAGTTAGGAGGTCGATCACGATCTAATCAGTCAATCTTGAGATCGTGAGTTTAAATTATAAATTTTTACGAGATAGATTGATAATTAATATATGAGATATTATTATCATAAGAGTTAAATCCTGATTAATAGTCAGATTTCTATCATCTCTTATGTACTGAATCACTATTCGAGCTAGGTAGATTAATTTTCGTGATTTACCTTTTCCGTGTTGGTCCTGAGATAGACTAGTAGGAACGCTGAGGGCGAATGTTTCATTTTTTTTACCACCATAAGTTTAAATCATAAAAATAATTTAATATTATAATATAATATAAAATTATATATAATAATTTGATTTTTTTAAAAAAAAATCCCATACTAATAATAATATTGTGCAACATACGATCCTTTAGTCCGTCCTTTGAAAAATTATTATCATCAAAATCGTACTCAATAATAATATTATCAAAGGTGAAAGAAAAAAAAAATGAACAAGAAAAAGGACATAGTTTGGATGGTTGAAAAAGTCAACCAAGAGGGAAATGGAGGGTTGGATATTATAACAGAATTTTGAGGGGGTTTAATGTTAAAAGGAAGCAAGGCCTCGTCCATTAAATTAAATTTATATTTTCGTCGTCATCGATTACAGTGAACCGGGTTCTTGTCGGGTTGCATCAGCAATTAGTGCCGTGAATCCTCCTCCCATTAATCCCCGGCCCGTTGATTTCGGTTCAATCCCTCTCGATCAAATATTTTTCTTTATTATTTATATTATTATTACATCTCCAAACTCTTCTCGCGATTTTAGCTAAAAATACTTTATACTTATTTTTTAAAAATAGATTAGTAGAAAGTTATTAATATATTTTAGCTAAAACATCTTCAGCACTTTTTATTTATGAAAAATGATAATATAAAATTATTATTATTATTATTATTAACGTTCAACTTCATTTATCGCATGGTCATAAGATCAAATTCAAATAGGTATGAATTAATTAATTAACTAATTAAAGTTGCGTATCAAGTCAAGATCTAACAGCCATGCAACTATTAATTAACCTGGCGTAGGAGGATGGAGTGCTAGCCCACTCCACCTCGACTTCTTAATTCTGTCAATTAATTCGATCATAAATCAAATTCAATGCTATTTTGTTTTTAATTTGAAGTCAACCGATCTAGATTAAATTGGGTGGAAATTGATGAAACAGATTAGATTAGATTTTATTTATTTATTTAATTTTGGAGCAGAAAAACACTAGGGCAAACATTTAAACATCCCTAACTTGCCAACCATCATCTTGCATTAACCTCTTTTTTTTTTTAATTAATACAAATTTATTACTGATGTGACGAGCATTAACTAACACGAAAATGCATCTTGATTTGTGTGAGCATCTTTGTTGATCAGAGATCGTATCCCGTAATTAAAGGCTTTTGGAGAGAATTTTTCAGTATTAGATTTTCAAAATCGAAAACAAGATTACATTCTTTTTTTTTTTTTAAAAATCTTTATTAAATCTTATTTTACGTATAATCAGAATAATTTTCCTAATTGGCTCAGAATTTCCAACGGAGGTCCCCGACTCAATTTATCTAAAAATTATTATTATTATTATTATTATTTATTTAATTTTATTAAGGAGGATATTCTATGACAGATAGAGCTATCAATGGAATCGATCGAATAGATTCATTCCGCTAAATAATTTATCTATCCATTTAAAAATGAACATAAACAGATCAATCAACATGGATTACAAGTCAGATGGATCGGCCAACGAGCTCAAATTAGCCCACGAGCTGAGAAGATATTTTTTTTTTTCAAAAATTAAAATTTAATGGACTCGTGAACTGACCGAGTAACCAAATTTAAAATTATTTTTTAATATATATAGGTATTTAATATAATGTTCAATCTCTGATACTTATTTTCATGCCCACTTAGTATATTATTTTTTAGGACATAAAGTTCTAAGTATAATATTTAAGTTAAAAAAATAAAAATTAGCAAGATGCTCTTTGAGTGTACGTCATAAAATATATATATATATATATATATATATATATAAATCTAGAGCACTTAATAATATTTCATAATATTTATTTATTTATTTTTTTTAACATCGGGATTAAATCAATTAAATTTTATTTTTAAATTTTAATAATTAAATTATAATATTTAAATTAAAAAAAATAAAAAAATAAAATACTCACAAGATATATGACATTTAAAATATAATATTTAAAATTAAAATATAAAAAAATTATGATTAAAAAAATAAATAAATAAATTATGCAAATGTACTAGGATGGTCGGAATCGATTGAGGGTGTCACGAATACGAAATCAAGCAACGTATTAAAATTATATATATATATATAAATTTGATGAGTTTTTTTTACGTGTCACGGTCAAGCCATCTCTACTCGCAGGTATAGTCCGTATAGAAGACAATGTGATGGCACCACGTGGCAGTAGGAAACCACAAAACGACCATCCAAGTTCCGTCCCACTTTGAGTCGAACCATGAAGCAACTCGGGTTATCCTCACGAGATGAGCTGATGACTAATACATGAAATATTACCATCATGAGATCTGGGGATCAAATCCTGACTAGTAGTCAAGTTCCTGTCCTCCCTTATGACTAGTCACTGTTTAGGCTAGCAAGACTAGCCCTCGTGATTTATCTCTTCCGTGTTGATCCTGGGACGGACTGGCGGAGGCGAGCGTTTCATCTTTTTGCCACCATGAAGCAACTCGGGCCATCCCACTCGTAAACAGGGCCATCTCTAATTTGGGCCGACCTACTATTGCCCAAACTGAACCTAATTGATAAAACTAGAAGAGAAGACCACAATTAGTCAGGCACTAGTTAGACGATTACTTATACTGTAATCCTGACCTTATTAATAAAACTTGGTAAACTACCATTTTATGTTATATTTTCTCTCCTAACAAAAAAAAAAATTAATATTTAACAAAGTTTATAATGTTAGACAGGAAATACATCAATAATCCAAGAAGACAATCCATTTTCTTGTATAATAATCCGGTTTGAAAAAGTTCAAAAATAATTAAGAAGTCATGATTAGTAATAAAGGTAGAACCATTCTAAAACAAAGCCTGAAAATGCTATACATTGAGAATTTAAAGAAAAAAAAAACAGAAAATAAACACAGGAAAGAACGAACTGTTTCGATAACCTTAATTTAGTTGCTATAAAGAAATTGTGAATCGCAGTTATTTGAAGAATTGAAGGTAGACTACATGAAATCGATTGTACTCAATTTAATCTGTTATCAATAACCAATATTGTCTACAAACACTTATTGCATAACATTAATAGCATTTTAAAAATATTCAAGGAACCACAGCCGATTAGCTAGATGTCATTTTAAAGAGTTTGCGAAAATCTTACTTCCGAGTTCACCAAATCGAAATGCCAACTCGTTTGCTGTCAAAAAATTCGCCTACAACTCACTCTCAGCATCAGATGGCTTCCCATTGACCGCAACTAGCTCGGTATCAAAGATTAGGGTGGCTCCACCTGTAAGATTTCAGTATAAAGCAGTGATCTATTTTTTCTACTCAATCATTTAAAATGTTGATTCAACCACAAATGTTCCTTGGTTGCAAGTTAACCAGGTTAAACACCAAGGCAGACTATGTTCTTAGCAGTGTTAGATGGGACTTTCATAAAAAAAATTGGGATCAAATTTATAATATCTAACACAGTTAAACCAACCTGGGATCTTTGGAGGTGATCCTTGAGCACCATAACCAAGTTTTGCGGGAATTTTTAGTTTTCGCTTTTCACCGACACACATGCCCAAAAGCCCTTGGTCCCATCCTGAACAAGGCCAGTATAGCATCAGTTTTGAGATGGTTGATGTGGATAGCCACATCCAGTGATAACTGTTTACGTAGAAGTCAGAAACAAGATGACCAGATCAAGCAAACAACATAATGAGGATATAACTGAATTTCTTAGAGATATAACAAAAGCAAGATAATTTCAGAGATGACTAAAAAGAATGCAAAGGCAAAAAATCCACAGGAACATGTTTTTCATGTTTCACTGCGTTTTCACACATTTATTATGTGATATGCAGTCGAAGCATCTCAAGATTATGAAAGTGAACTCTAATCATTACTTATGAAATATATGCTTATAGGAGAGTAAATATTCAGAAATAGCCTGAGAATAATGCTGTCACAAAATAATCAACTGACTCAACAAAAACAAAAACTAACCAAAATATAAGCATAAGAAATGTAGGTTTCAGCTAACCAACTCTTCTTTTCTAGAAGGTTTATAGCGTATAATTAGTTTATCCCAGTGTGCTTATCTCTCTGATTGGCACAGGTGCATCTAGTATTACGTCCTCTCTGGAGGTAGAAACAAGAAAAACTTCCGAGTAACAATCTTTGATTTCTTTTCCTTTTCCTGACATCCTTAATCAACTGCTCATAATCTCACTTTCAGCCAATTTTGCTTGCTACTAAATTAGGTCGACCAAATAGTCATTTTCTTGGTACATTTAACTCGATCAGTTAAATGTCTGATAGAACAGGTCCTTGAGATTTTGAATCCCGTTCAAACAAGATAAGAGCATACCAATTTTTTACCCTTGTCAATGGGCAATTTTTTCTTCTTTTTCATTTTTTGATGTTAAGATTGATGATATTGATGAATCCCAAATGTAATCTAAAATGAAGAAAGCATCCTATGGATTCAGAAGGAGAATTGGAGGCACAAGCTAAGAATAACAAGATAAACAAAAATCATTGAAGTGACAAAAAGTAAAAAGAGAACTTATTACACTAAAGTCTGAAACATTGGAATGAAAATGGAGCGTGTAAAAAATAAGTAGCTATGAAGCTACATAAGTACTGATAGATGAGCATAAATAAGAGATATTTCAGTAGATTATGGACATCAATCTGATCAAAATTTCTTAGTTAGAAATGGACCAATAAATTTAGGTGAAGAACATTCCATCCCAAAATGACTAATCATTCATGAGGGAGCCAACCATCTAATATATAGATATAATGGATCACCGTACTTGTTCATGTAGACTAATAGACGACAAGTATCCAAACGCCACCCCAACTCAACATGTTACATGGTATAAAGCAATTCTTTCCACTTCTTGATGATAACCAACTCCAATGTCTCATCAACATGGCCTTCGTCTCTGGACACATCAACTGGCCTCACCAGCTCCTTCAACTGAAATGGCAAGTGGTGCCCACGTCTTCAACTCGCCACCTTCACATCTAGTGCAGCCAGAAAGTACAGCCTCCCTAGTCTCCTGTGACAATAAGTAGATAGCCACAAGAGGTGACTCCTGTCTGCATATTCACAATCCGGCTGAATTTGTGAAAGCGGATCACAGAGAGCCTTGATGTCGGCCCAAATTCGTTGCTGATAGTTTTTGCTATTGAGGATGTCAAAAGGCCTTGACACACAGAACAAGTATCCTCTATTCCCAGTAAGCTGTTCTTGATGTGCTGAACAATCCTCTTTTTCCAATAAGCTGTTATGTAGCTGCTAGTGTTTGCTTTTGAAAAGATCAGGACAAACAACCTTCGTAATAATCCAGCAACACCAGATTTTCTACTCTAGAAGAGACATATGATGCCATGCTCACTGGAATTAACAGGAAATAATAATTCTTTAATGTAGTAAAGTGTTTGGGGTACTGTCATCTTGCAGGATTTTTTTTTCTTCTTATTTTGATTCTATCTGATTGCTATGGAAAACCTATCTAGCTAATTAAGAAGGGAGAGGAAATGTCTAGTAATACAAATATGAATTGGGAGCAAGGATCGAATCAGATGATTTGTGTCTCAACAAGTGATCCTGGAGCAAGTACAACCTTACTGAATCTTATTTTTCAAACTATATTGGATAGATCTTCTAACTATTTAATCTAATCTCATAACATGTGGTTTTTTGCTAAGATCCGCAATTTAATTGGATCTTCCCCAAGATAAGAAAAAGGAAAAAGATGGAGACAGTGCACAAATTCAGTGGGAGGCAAAGAACTCACTTGTTATGACTTGATTCTTAAACAGACTTTAGGATTCACTTTTCTTGAGAGAGCCAAAGAAATACGAAAAACAGTGATTCAAACATATTCCCAGAAGGGTCATTCCACACAAGCCTATGAGATAAGTAGAGTTAGATTTTTATTGCCCATTGAAGACTATACATGCAAAAATGTTATATTATCTTTGATGGCCTTTTAAAAAAATAACACATATGTGAACTTTTTTTAGCAGTCTTATTTCAGAATTTGATCCTACCAGAGTTCACATTCTTGGCAAAGGTGATGCATCACTTTCACTTCAATAATTATGTTTTATTGTTCAAAGTGAAGAGACACGTCGAAGAGTTATGATTGATTAAGAAGATACTCCATGTTCTGCATTGTTGTGTAGCCTCATGATAAAAAGAGAAACGGAAATATGATTATTGTAAAAATAATGGTCATGCACAAGACCCTTGTTGAAAATTACATTGTACGTGCACAAGATCACAGTAGTCACTGTAGGTGCAAATAGAAACCCTTCTACGTCTTCTTGTATTATTGACTCTAGTGCATCTAATCATATGATTGATTCGTCAATTTTTTTTGCCATATATTCTATGCTCAGGTAGAGATAAAGTGAACATAGCTGAAGGCACTTTTTTCCTCAATCTAATAAAGGTATCATAAATGTTAGTTTATCTGTTCAACTCTCGCATGTTTTGCATGTTCTTTTTTTTAAAACAACTAACCTTTTGTTTATTAACTCTCATACCAAGTAGGAATAGGATTTTTGGGGGTCATTTCTCAATCAATCCCTTTACCCTAAACTTTTAATTAGATAATAAGATATGTTTATCACATTGCAAATAAGTCCCTAAACTTCTCAATATACAAACTAAGCACTTAACATTTACAACAAAATACACACCATATATTGGAATCTAAATAGAAGAGATCTGTGTTTGCTGCCTAAATGCTAAAGAAACAAAAATGCACAGCAAACCACATCCAGTAACTTTAAATCTGAGATAAACTGACAGAAAAATAAACAATGGGTATCAAGTCCAATTACTTGATTTGATAGTAAGATATTAGTTTTGCTGGTGAAAGGTATAAACAAAGAGAAGCTAATTATATCTTACATCCTATTCCAGCACAACCGAGTACCTAAAAAGGTTGTTTATCATATAATTTAGTGTTTGAGACAAAGATAGCTTTAGATATTTCATAGCATGTTTACATAACTTAGACTTGCAATTGGATGAGTTCAAAGATTTCAGTAGTACAAGTTGCAACTGCAAAAGAGGGTTGCATTGCCTTGATCCAATTACAATTTTTCATGCTCCCTTGATTGGGTGGAGAAAATGGTATCTCATGAAATCTAAGGATAGATGTCATTGTCATTACTCATGAGAAACATGCATTAAAAACATTTACAAATTTTCTTGATCGCCTCTTTGAAAGGAGGGTATGGTTAATATAAAGTGGCATACCCTTGATAACTTGACCGCTGCCAAGTTCAAATTCAATTGGGTCTCCTCTTTCAAAACTGGAATCAAATACCTCTCCATTTGTAAGTGAGCCCTGCAACATATACCAAAGAAAGGGGAAAATTTTCTTAACAAAGTTAAAAGAAGTAAATAAACACAAATCAAATATAGAAAAAGGGCAGCTTAATTTAGCTTGCAGATTCAATCACCAAACCCAAGAACTCCATTTATTTTTCAGAAAATTTGAAATCCTATGCTTACCCAGTAAATGTTTAAATTATACAAATCCAGACAAAGAAAAGTAAATCTGGAAATGAATCATTCAAACCCCCTGGCAGTTTTTAAAGACAGTTTCAAGTTTCAACAATATATATATATATACAGATTTGGTATGCCACTCACCTTATGCCGCTCACCCCGTGTGCACCAAGTATCTTTTGTTTCTTTTTTTTTAGAGCTTAGGTTTAGGTTATAGTATTTAAGCTAAAAAAATAATAAAAATAATACATGGCGCGCACGGGGTGAGCGGCATAAAGTAAGTAGGGTAACATTCCTCTCTCTCTCTCTCTCTCTATATATATATATATATAATATATATATATATATATAGAAAGAGAGAGAGAGAGAGGTTTGTTATCCCGCACACCTTATCCCGAACACCCCATGCACACCCAAAAAAAAATTTCGATATAAATTTATTTTGTGCTTAATACTATAACCCAACCCCTAAACCCTAAAGGTAAAATCTTATTGGCACAATCGGGAGCTTAAAAAAAATAAACAAAAAAAAAATGCACAGTGGTCGCTCACCATGGGTGTGCAGGCTATCAACGCCGTATGTATGTATGTATATATATCAACAATGTTAGCAGATACAAGAGATGACATGAATAGTAAGGTATCTTCAAGGCATGAAGATCATTATGATATATATTGACATGTAAAATGCATATTGGATTACATATATGTGGGGAGAGTATTTTTGCCATTAGAAAAGTTGCTATTTATCCACTCAAATATCACATGCAGTTGCTAGATTGTAGGATAGGTCAACTAACTCTACTGTTATGAGTCAGTCATATCTTTTTGTTGATGAATAGGGAAGGAATGACCAATGGAGAAGGAGATTCAAACTCCTCTTACATTAATTTATTTGCTTCTATTTTCTCTTTGCCATCATTTTTTTTAGAAACATGAGGTGGTTTGTATTAGAAGGTTAATTTTCATAAGCATTTGGATTAAAATCAAATTTGTTTAAGTGATGTCATGTAACATCTATCTTGCATGTAAAAAATTTCATCATTTCAATAAACTGCTAGGGAAATCAACATAGTTTTTAATACCAGAAACAAATTCCAAATCCTGGTATAGAAGTTGGAGATACTAAAAGAAAGGAAAACAATATGTGCAAAATAAGAGAAGAAGAGAAACGAGCAAATCATGTTCATTACAGCTGCACATTTGAAATAGTCAACTCGAAATTTAACCCAATTCATTACAGTCATATCATGGAATAAGTCACAATGGTGTCGCATCTTACTCGATAGTGAACTTTAATTTTGTCTCCTTTGTGAGCTTGAATGGCGCAAGACTTTGGTTTATACTGCAAACACAAGAAGATAAAAGTAAAGCCATAAATATAGGCTACAAACAACTTATTTCAATGAAGCTATGATGTCTTAGCAGTTTAGCATCTTCATGCCATCCTATATGTTGCATTGAATAAAAGAAATTAGACAATAAGCTCTGTCATAGGAAGAACATGGAGAACTGAGCAACGCTGCTAGTTACCAACAAAGGAAGGAAAGAGATTCAGACACCCAATATCACAGATTTTGTTCATCTTCAAATTTCAGTTTGGTTACATAAAGGCTTGAAAGAGGAAACTCTAGCTTGTGGAGAATAAGAAACCACTAACAAAATTTGGTTATTTATGTAGCAATTATATTGCGGATGATCAATAACCATGAGTAAACCAAAAATAGATTCAGCTCCTTTGCAGCTTCCAAGTCTATATGGAACGTTAACACACTAGATATTTACAAGGCCATTTCCAGTTCTGTATAAAATTGCTGACAGGGACAAATAGGAAAAGGTCAAACAAACTAATTGTGTGACCTACAGCAGGTCCTCTAGTTGGACAAGAGGGAAAAGGATCAAGTATCTATTCAACCAAAAAAATCATCCATTTCGACCTACAGCAGATCCTCTAGTTGGAACAAGAGGGAAAAAGATCAAGTATATATTCAACCAAACAAATCATCCATTTCACTTGTAGACTTTCTATTGGACTTCAAGGTGCTTATATTGAAATCATTTTGTATATGTTACACACAAAAAAATAAAGGAAAAAACCTAGGCAACTTCGAAAATCTATTGCTCAGTGACGCATCATCTTGCTGGACTTTGTTTAATTCAATGCCAGGAGAAAACTCGTCTATCAAAAAGTGATCTTTCTCTTATCAGAAAAAAAAAATGCACGATGTTAGTCACCATTTATAAAGATTCAAACTTTTCCGCCCCAATATTTAATCTACAAAAAAAAAAATCCCAAATCCCAACTGCAAAGATTTTGATTATAAAAAAGGTGAATAGAAGTAGATGAAGAAATCAAAAGGAAAAGTGTACCTTGACCCCGATCTGGAGTTCCGTCACATCGCCCGTCTTCGTAGCAGTAGCTACGAAAGAAAAAGAATGAGACAATAAGCGAAAGATCACACAAAGACGGACGGAAATCAATCAAGAGATATATGATTACCAAGTACTATCAAAGCAACGGATAGCACAAGATAGAGGTGAAGCCTCGCCATCGCCGTCCCTCTGTCGCTCGTTGAATTTGCGTCTGGCGTCGCGTTGTCTTCCCAGATCTGGAATTATACGAGGGATCCTGATACGATGTATCAGCCGGCCACGACAAGGGTTTCTTTGTTGTATTTAAATACTTTTATTTTATTTATTTATTTATTTATTGCAAAAAAAAACATTTAAAATTATAGCTAAATCAAACATATCTCTGAATTTTGTGCTCCTCTTATTATTGTATATTTACATTAAATGTAGAAAATAAAAGAGAAAAATGGTTTAAGGGGAGAAATATATCTAAAATTCACAAGCAGGATTGTATTATTTTATTCATCTCACAATTTATTGTACTTTGCTTCATGTGGACATAACCACCCATAATTAATCAATCATTTAAACAAATTTATTAAATTTCAAATAACAATCGCTAAACAGCTTTCATAGCTCAGTTGGTTAGAGCACCCGTTTAGTAAGCGGGAGGTCTTGAGTTCAACTCTCAATGAAAGCACAATTTTTTAGCAAACCCGCATTAAGTACTATGTCCATGCAGTAAAGTTAGTGAACAATTTGCTCCATTTTTCCATATTAAATTCCTGATGACTTAGACTCTGTTTAACCTCTCATTAATCAATTTTTTTTTTTATCGAATTGCTCACAAAAGGTTAAGATCAATATTGAGGGTGAGTTTCCATCAAAAGGTTAAGATCAAGTAAAGCAGATTCTTCCCATCATGCTCCATCATTAGATTAATTATGTTTATATTTCTCTTAAGGAATGCATCAACATCATAAAAAGGGCCAAGGTAAATTTCTTTCCCTTCCCTGAAAGCAATCTAAGATCCGGAAACCACCAGTCTACTTCCCAAGGGTGCAAAAGGAACACCACAATCCCCCTTAAAACAAGTATCAAAAGTGTTGTTTTTCACAACTACTCGAACAGTAGCTTTCTCAGAGGTTAAATAAATCCAACAACTCGTGTGTTATTTTCACTCAGTGTTACAAGTATCTCTGTCTCTGTTCAAGAGTAACTTCTTGGTCACTCAGTGTCACAGGAAGGTGATTCCCAACCCACAAAAGAAGATGGTGGCCAACACCTTCTCTGGCTGTACGTATTGGACCAACCAACTCAACCCACTCCATAATACCCTTTGACCCTCTCTCTCTCACGCACCAAACTTGGGCTCATCATGAGGTCTTAAAATCAAATCCTGGCTAGTAGTCATATTCCTATCCTCTCTCATGCACTGATCACTATTCGGATTAGCTAGATTAGTCGTCATGATTTATCTTCTTCGTGTTGATCTTGAGACAGATTAATGAGAATGTTGGGACGAACGTTTCGCCTTTTTGGCAGTAACTCTTTCATCTGAAATCATTCATTCTTGCTGACAAAGCTAGCCAACACCACCTCTAGCTCCAATATAACAAATCCACTAGGGGACTCATCTTCTTCATGCCATAACCACCAACCCTCTTCTTTTCTCTAGCAGCTCCCTCTCCCTGCCCTCACACTATATTTACGCGTCTGTTTACTTGTCACACACACAATTCATGGTGCAATGAGAGAAAGGCGAATGGATCGGTTCGTCATCCTTCCCTTCTCTGTTGGCTGCGTCTCTCAATCCAGCGTTGCGGTCTGTGAGAACCAGCCGAAGAGAGGGCGAGCTGAGGCGGCGGCAGCTCCGCCGACACCGAGTACGTACTAGTCGTCGTATAGCGATTCTTGTTGTCTTTGTTATTGTTCGTGGGATCTAATTGTTCTGCTGAAGGTGGGAAGCCGAGGAACTCCCTCGGCGTCCTTCTGTTTCCGCGGCCGCCGAGCATCGCCGCGGGGTTCCAGAAGCTGGCCAAGAGCATCAAGAGCTTATCCCACTACTTCGTATTCGAGGAGGAGGAGGAGGAGGTGGTGGAGATGGAGATTGGGTTCCCGACTGATGTGCAGCACGTCGCTCACATAGGCCTGGATGGACTCAGCCACACCACGGGCGGCAAGAAGAGTAGCTGGGACATGGCGGCCCCGGAGTTCCTTCCTCTTCCTTCCTTCTCGATGAAGCAGTTTGAGCTAGCCATGGCGGCGCAGGCAGGTGCTCCTCCTTTACCACCACCACCACCACCACCACCACCACAGAGATGCAGTTAATTTGTTCGTCGCCTTGTTCTTTTGCTTATTTGGGGCTTTGTGTTTCTTCCAACTCGCTAGCTGCTTGTGGTGATTGAATTTGAGAGGAGGCATATGATCTGAACATGTATAGCTTGCTGTATCAGTATGAGAAACCGATAACAATTTTCTAGCTAGTTTAATTACTCTCTCTAATTTCAGTTCACATGATTTTAAGCAGAGTGGGAAGGGAAGCTATTCTTGTTGGGAAGCTGAACACAGGCCTCTGTCTTTTAATTACGCCCGTTATCTGAAAAAGAAGTGATGAAATTTAACGCCATGCCATCGTTATCTTTGCTCGTGATGCAAAGCGACAGTGTCGCCTACAAAACCTGGACCGGCACATGCCTGACAAGATTCGTCTTCTCGAGGACTAATTGATCTGTGCTTCCGGCCACCGCACGCACTGAAATAAACAATGCTCGTATTAACTGAAGAGATCGATCGACGAAGGGGAAAAAAAACATCTGGAAATGCAGTACATGCAAGTACGCGAAATAGGGAAGAAATTAAGTGAATGAGGAGGGAGGAATTGTGTGGTGATTGGAAATATCGTCTTTGTGGCCGATAATTAAGTTGACATTCATCGTCGAGCCAATTCGACATTGTCGATGTCAAGGTGACAAACAGCTCGGACCACCTCTTCAACCATGAAGCTCGGCTGAGTATTATGGTTAAAAGTAAATAAGAGCATAGTTATATATACGCTTTCAATGCAGTAAAATTTAGGTAAACGAATCAAGTTAAATTAAATTTGATAGCATTACAATTTATTTGATAAAATAATTGAGTTAAATTAAGTTGAGACTGAAATGAATCAAATTGTTAAAATTATTATTCAGTTTGATTTGATTTTTTTTAATGAGTTTGAATTTATTTAAACTTGATTTGAGTTTAATTTTAATTTAGATGATATCAAATTCTCAATTAAATTTTGTTTGATTATTTGAAATTTATATATATATATTTTAATTGATAGTAAGTATATAAACTTTCAGCCCAATTAATCTTAGGATCAGTTTGATTTTATAAAAAATTTCTACTGGTACAAATCAGGAAAGTACACGTGGATTCTATAAAAAATTTCTACTGACCATTAGGATAAATCAATTGTGGCAAAAAGGCGAAACGCTCGCCCCCAGCACCCCCGCCATTAGGATAAATCAAGAAAGTACACGTGGAGACTATCCTGACAATCAACATTTTCAAGTTTGCTACCCATTAAATAGAAAATCTATCATAATATGTCATAGTTGAGTTTCAAATTCCAGATATCTAGTCTATTATTGGAGGGTTTAATCATGACACTATGCTCTTGGGATAAAGACTTTTATATTTTTATCTTTAGTTATTGAACTTAATAATAGAAATTTATTTATTTATTTAACATGTTGATAAAAATCTTATTATTAAATTTTATTCATAATATTATTTATGAATTTTATTCATGAATATTAATGAGTTTATATATATATATATATATATATTCAAGTTTATTTATATATATATATATTCAAAATTATTTATTTAGTTTAATAAGTTATTTAAATTTTTTTATTTAATTGATTTTTTATGTATTAAATGAATATAAAAATATTTTTATCAAATTAAATATTAAATTTATTCACTGAGTTTGTTCTAGACAAAATTTAAATGATTAGAGTAAATTTATATCTAACATAGTAAATGAATATTTTCATGCTTATTCACTTCACCGAGAAAGTAAATTACAACAATTGAATTTTATTTCTCTGACATTAGAACTATTGGAGAAGTACATGCAACTGAACTTGCCCCATAATTTTAACACCGTTAAATATCTCCCATTCTGATTCGAACGTCGTCGCAGAGTATAAAAATGACTTGATTATAATTTCTACAGTATAGGAGAATCGCTATAGTTATATAATTATAATTATAATTATGATGTATGATTCTATTAATATTTTTCGATTTATTCTGATGATTTATAATTTTTTTTATAAAATCAGATGGATTATTTTAATTTAATATTATTTAATTTAATTAATTATTTTTTTACTATAATCATATCGTAATCAAATGAAAAGGCATCTCCCGTGATAAACTTGATAGCGATATATGCATGCGTACCCATTTGTTGGAGTACTCTTTCATCAACCCTTTTGCATGGCCCATCAAGTGATTAATTTATCTTTTTTTGTATTAATTGAAAAAGGGACCATTAATTAGTGCCATTATGATGGATCCCATATTAGACCGGGCCCGATAACCCGATTCGTGGGTGAATTAAATCGATTGAAAATTTCGGGCACTATTTTATCGGGTCGGACTTTACCTGCTAGCGGATTTGTGAAGGCGCGCGCGCGTTTGTTCGGGCTAAAGGCGGGTTTCGGCGGCGACCCGTTAAACCGCGGAGGCGGACGCATGGACTGTTGGAATAAGAGGAAAACGGCGGCGTTCGTTTGAGGGGAAAGGCGACGAGGTCGATCTTATCGATTTCTGGGAATTCGAGGTGAAGATTGAGTTTTTATAGCAAAGATTGCATTGCGTGATCATGGAAAGGGTTGCGGAGTTCCGGGGTAGAGTTACGCTCTCGGGACGCTTCAGCATTGGGGACCTCCTCAAGGTCGGAGATGAGGACGAGACATCGCCCTCCTCCGTCGTCGTCGGAGGCGCTGCTGCCGGGAGAACGTTGCTCGATGTCATCCGGGATGAGGAGGCGGCTTTGGGGGCCCATTCCGGCAATGGCATCCACTGGAAAACCTTCAAGGACCGCCTCCGCCGCGCCGGCGCGTCCTGGGCGGTGGGCATATGTTCTTCATTTGCCGAACCCAGCTTCCTCGTCTCCGTCCGGGTCCCTGTCCCTGCGGCACCGTCAACATCTCTGCCGGAGGGACATCGATCGCATAATGGCGCAAGATCCGGTCGTGGTGGCGCCACTGAGCCTCCAGATCCGGGAACCGCGGCAGTGGATGAGAGGGTCTCTTTGATGGCGCTACTGGAGGAAACTGAGGTGCACTGGAGCAGGGGCGAGCGAACACTGCCGCCGGCGACGGTGGCGGAGGCGCTGGCAGAGGAGGAGGAGGAGGAGGAGGCAAGGGGCCACGGTACCACACTGTGTATGTGCTGTAGTGTGTGCATGGTGCGGTGCAGGGGCGCGGCGTTCATCCCCTGTGGCCACACCTTCTGCCGGCTGTGCTCGAGGAAGCTCTGGGCGAGCCGCAGCAACTGCCCGCTCTGCAACGGCTTCATCCTCGAGATCCTCAACATCTTCTAAGTGTTCCCGCTTCCCCGTCATCGCCGGCCATTACCGCCGCCGTCGTCGTCGTCGTCGGTCGTCGTCGGGCTACTTGGTGATCATCTTCTAATTCCATGCAAACCTTATGCATGAAATAATTTAAACAAATCAGTTGCCTCAACGATCTGATGATGCTCAGTAGCTTACTCTTTAAATTCATCAATCATGATTGGGGTGGTCAATCGTGATATAATATGAAATGTATTAGATTGTACTACTTAGTTACTTGGTTTTGATTCTTCTAATGGTTGAAAAAGCTTTAACTTTAGAGTAAAAAATTTCTCTCACTTTGGATCTTAATTCTCAGAGTCCATGTCACGGGGACCATGGACCAGAGATGCACACCTTTCAGCTACTGAGGAAGAGAGCCCAAAAACCTTTAATGGTTGCCTAGGACCAGCAGTATGATTGACATGGTCCTGAAGATTTTGTAAAGTAAAACACTTATCATGACATTAAGATGGTAGCAATAGTCATAGATCGTCGAGATTTTTTTAAACACTTATCTGCAACGACATTAGGAGGTGAATTAGGGTATTTAATCTTGTTATCAGGTACGAACAGGTTAATAAATAATTGAATTTTAGATTAGCAGTGAGGAGCATTGTATTAGCACGATTGAACGCCTGGTATGAAAGCATTCTCTTATTCAAAATAAATAAATATATAAAACAAAACCTGTAGAAGAGACACAATCTGTAGCATCAAAATACAAAATACAAAATACAAAATACAAAAAACAAAAACAAAAAAAACTTCGTACAAAAGGGAACAAAATCAAGGTGGCCTCTTTTTAACAGAGTATCAAATTAACAACATCAAAGAGCAAAGCAGTGCCACCCCCCTTCCCGTAGGACAATAAACTACAATCACTTAAATCCCAGCTGGGGTTTATCGATAAGAATCTAACTTCCAGCATCAAATTCAAAACTTGACCCAAACCTAAACTGAAGCATACCAAGGAAATCAGGTGATTGAAAGAGATCGACTGGCGGCGGCGGCGGCAGCAAGGGCACGGACACTGGCAGGGGATGCAGCTGCTGCCTGTGCACCTCTGCCGCTGATAAAAGCGGCAGCAGGTGAATCATCTGAATCACCTAAATATTTTAATTTATTTGTGTTAAAATTATTATTCCTCGTGCTAGATTAATTATTCCCGTGATCACCTCCAATGGAAACTCAGCTTTGTACGTGATCCAAATTCAAACTTTATTGCATGAAATAACGAGAAGAAAAGTAAGAGAAAATGCATGTTGACAATGAAACTTATTATAAAGTGAAACAGGTCCCCGAACCAATATATGCTTTGCTTCCATGAAAAAACGACATTAAGTCGAAAGCATTCTATGCCGGTTAGAGTTGCACCTTCCTGTCGTAAATCCAACTGAAGGGAATAGTAGGAGCTTGTTTAGCCTTCGCTTGTGCTCTTTCTTCAAGTCTTCTTATTCTGGAAGCCAAAGTACACACAAAATCCTGGGCCTTGTTACCTTCACCAGAAAGACCAGTTAGATCACCTATCTTCCACCTGTTAACGAGGAACTCGAGTATATCTGCATAGTCCTTTGCGGTGTATACACCCAACCGCTGAGCAACTGCTGAAAAGTGCTCAAAGAGGTTACTGTCTCGACCATCGTACATTAGATGGGCAGGCATTGCGATCTTCTTCTTCATCATGTCTGCAAATCCCAGTACAGTGTCTTCGGGATCTATCTCAAACAGTTTCTCAACTATTTTAGTGTATGCAGTCTCGTGGCGCTTTTCATCAGATGCAATTATTCCACATATCTGAGCCAATTTGAGATCCCCATATTCCTTGGCATGCCTTGCAGTGTTTCCATGGGATATGAAGGTGGCTCTCTCTTGAAACGAAGTGTATAGGAAGCCAAGGTACGGATTGTTCTCGGTACCAGGATCCTGAAAATCAAATAGAAAAGTATGACAATTAAGAGGAGCAGTTCCATGAAATGTTACTGCGTATGCTAATTCTAACAATGTCAATATTAAGATCTAAAATTAATTTCTATTAGTAGAAAATGAATAAGCATCACGATCTCTACTAGTAGTGAAGCAGGTAGTCAAGTCAAACAGAGCAGATGAACTGGGGAAAAAACTTCAAATATAAATCCCCATAATGAATGAATCAGTTTTGTAAGAATCAAGTAGACCAAAAGAACTAAACAAACGGTAGCATTCTTATGCAAGTGTCAAATATTTCAAGATTGACAGAGCAAGTAGATATTACCATTCCAGGCAACGCAACTTCTGAACTATGTCAAAGGAAGATAAACTTGAACCAAAATATGAACTATTAACATCATTTTATAGTAGATATTACCATTCCTGAGCCAATCAGATACTGAATTGTCTTCTCAATCTGCTTCATGTCCACTCTTCCAGATAGA
>JBBUKS010000008.1:336770-362805 GCA_038050645.1 Hedychium gardnerianum | reverse complement strand
TTTCGACCAGTTTGCTATAAACAGAGGCTCTGTCCTCTAGTTTAGAAAAACACACTCTCTTTCAATTTCATAATCTCTGTATTTCAATTCTTGTACGTTCAACGCTATAAGAGACTACTCCGCCTAAAGGAGTTCTTTAGTAGAGCTTTCACTACTTTGGATTAGCAACCTCCCCGGTTGTAAATCAAGTAAACTCGATCTTTTATTTTTATTTAATTAATTAGTGTGTGTCATTGCTTAGTAAAAAGCAAGAGAAGTTCTTAATTCTAAATTACAAGCTATTCATCCCTTCTAGCTGATCCACCCGATCCAACAGTTACACATAGGATGATGTAAGAAATGTAATTAATTTAATTTAAAGTGTTTTTGAGATGTCTAAAGTCATTGACGAGTTTTAATCAAAATGACTTTAGAAATATCAAAATCGCTTCAAACCAAAATCATTACATTTTTAGGACTGTCATGTTCATCAATACTATCAAAGGGTTCCTAGGACTCTTTCAAACCGAATTTGAAATTCTAAACATTGTAGGGTCGTCAACAAATTTTGGCAAAAACTAACTAATGGTCCTCATCAAAATCGCTTCAAATCAAAACCATTACACTCTTGAGAGTCTTCTGAGCGTAATCATGTCTTCAGACCTATATTCTACCATCTAAATTGAGAGATGTGAATTTTTAAAATTTTCACAACTTAAATGACTTAGGCTTCATACTTACTCACCAAAGGATTTTTAGGACCTCCCTAATTCAGATCATATCAAGATTTTGAAATTCTGAATATTATACGACCATCAATGAGTTTTGGTCAAAACTCGTTGATAACTTTAGAAACCTCACAATCACTTTAAACCAAGAATATTACACTCTTGGAAATTTACTTAGTCTAATCATATCCTTAAACCTAATTCACAGCCTAGATTGAGCCAAATTATTTTATAGTTGTGAAAATTTTAAAAACTCATATCTCTAAATTAGGATGTGGAATCTAAATCTAAGAGAATGGTTATAATCAAGAGGCTCTCTGAAATATAATGATCTTGTTTAAAATAATTTTGAGATTTCTAATTAGACTATTAATGAGTTTTATTCAAAATTCGTTGATGACCTTATAATGTGTAGAATTTTAAATTTTTGACATGGTCTAAATCAAGAGAGTCATAAGAATCATTTGATAGTGTTGATGAGTAAGTATGATAGAACTAGACCCTTTCCCCCTTATATTTAGCTAATATTTGCACTTAATATTTCATTCATCAAGTAAAGTAATGCCCATCTACAAAGTTTATTCATCAACAATTCAACATACCATTTCCAAGTTTTCTTTTTCATACTTTTAACAAATACTTTGGTGCAACTTAGAACAAATGATATATTATTTTTTTAGTTTTGAAGTTATAAACCTTGTTTTCTCGTTTAAGAAAATTTCTGAATAATCCTTTTAAATAGAAGTAATTAAGTTTTGAGTGCTTAAACAATAATACACCTCATAATTATTTAAATTCTATTTTAAAATTATGTAATGTATTTCAATATTTAATTATGATAAAATAAATTTCTAGTGAATGATTATTAAAAAAAATAAGGACTCTAAATACTCCTAAGGTTTAAGTCTTCATCAAAATTTAATTTTGCATAAAGAGTTGACTATTGAGAATTAAGAGGTATTTTAGAAACAAAAAGCCTGATAATTATAAAATATTTTCAAGAAAAAAAATCAAAGATAGATTTTGTTTTTTCTAGGACATTAACTAGCTCTAGTGCATGAAAATAGAAACCATCTGTGATCTGTCTAGAAACTTGATTTACGTGCGTGCTTCACATCTACAAAACGTTAACGTTAGAGAAATATACGACAAACACCAACACTTCAAATTAATTAAGCATAAACTTCTCTTTTGGCATTACAATTAATTGGCCCATGTTACTGTCTTAATTACTGACAAACAACTTATTGTACTTATTGTCAAAATGGTCGATAACTTCCAAGTGTGACGCTTTCTCAAAGTTCAGCCATAAGGACAAGTTTACTTGAGAGAGAGAAACAAGATGATTTCTTATCAAAACAATGAGCTCACTGATTTAAATACAAAAGTATCAAAAAAGTGGTTGCATAAATTAATTTAGAATTAATTTTTTAAATCATAAATATAATAGTATTTTAATCAGGATATCTAGAAGTTTATAATGATTAAAAATTTATGGTTTAAATTTAAAGCTAAATTTGAATCAAAATAAATTATTTTGTAAAAAAAAATACAAATGGTTTAGTTAGGCGCTAAATGATCAACTTTGCACATAAAAAATCAATATGAATAAATATGAATTGTTTTACAAATAAATTTTATAGATACATGGAAGGAAGTCAAACTCAATATCTTAAATATTGTAAAATTATAAATATCCTAACAGAATATTGATATTCTTTTATGCACAATAGAATTTATTTTAATAAAAATTATATTACAGACTGAATCATAAATTAATTTATAATTTATAATTAATATTTACTGTTCTAATTTTCTAGAAAAATGTATTTACATTTTCTCTTTCAAAAAAGTTTACTGCTGAAGATTTTAATTACAAACTAATTCATAAATCAGACGTCAATTTTCTTGTAAAATTATCAGTGCATTAATATTATCAACCCCAGAAATTAAGCAGAAGCAAAAAATCTTATTTATACAAATTATCATATGCATAAAAATGTTATAACAACAAAACATATATATGTACATTCGGGTAATTATTTAATTTGTAGAAGATTAATGACTCTTCAATGCATTAGAAGAATAAACATAATTGCAGGTATACGTGAAGGACCAAAATATCAAAATAGTTAATACAAGAAATAGAAAAAAAATTCATATCTTGATGCTGAGGTCTAATAATAAAAGTAAGGACCTTACATAAAAAAGACTGTAAGCCAACTATCATGGAGAGCACAAGAAAACCTGCAAAACTTGGAATACTCCCTACATAAGTACAACTGACATCAAACAAAAGGTTTGCAGAAGAGACTATTTGTCACTGGTTACGACCAGCAGCCATATTATTCATTTATGATATTTTTTTTTACATATTTTAATTTTTGAAAAAGAATAACTATACAGGAAGCAAAACAAGGAATTCATGCCAACTCAATGATATTGAGCTCATTAAACAATTGAATTGTCTGGTTGAAGAAAGCTACTGTAGGATTCTTTAATCTGCCAACAAAATCAAAGTAATTGGTATTTGTAAGCTTCATGCGTCAACTTATCATATGAACCAACCCGTTAACTTTCATAGGCAGAATGTGCTGGTGATATTTACACCGGAGACGCTGATTTTTCAAAATCTTGGATTTTGGGGAGTAGCTGCATGCCATGAACCTAGATAGTTGTTAGTTGAATAGAAAGATGAAGGAATTACACGTGTCTTGGGCAGCTCAGTTGGATCGTGATCAGCAGTATAGCCCTTGGTAGTTTCAGCTTCTAATGGGAGCTCTTCCAATGTCTGGTCATTAAAAAAATATACAAACCAATCAAAATAGAGCATGGTCAAAATTAAGTGGGAGGTCAATAAACATATGGATATAAAAAACTTGGAAGGACTGACCTTGCGCGCCTGTTGCAAGGCCTTCAGTTTTTCACGAAGACGTTTTCTTTCAGCAGCAACACCATCAGGTTCCTTCAGCATCTCATCGAACATATTTTCCCTAATTAACGAGTTATCATGTCAGGCTTGATTCTTAGCAAGCTAAGCAGGGGGGAAAAAAAGAGCATATACATCTCATAACGATAGAACCTGTAAAAAGGATGACTGATTAAAAGAGAATGATAAATCTGATACCTGTAAAGTTTTCTGATTAAAACATTATGCAGTTCCCGTTTAGTATGATTAACCTACGAAAATGCAGGAAGCATACAAACCATAAGGTACAGATATTGAATTGTCCAAATAAAATATGAACAAGAGAATAATCTCACAAAATTTTGGTTTCTGCTTCCAACCTGAATTCTAGGACTACTAAATTAATTAAAAGTTGCAGTGTTTAATTCACATTAAAATCAATCAATTAAATTATATACAAAACATAAATTAAAGATTATGGAAATAAATCAAACAGAACAAACATATATTAAAAAAAAAAATCAATCTTAGAAGAGAAAAAAGGAATACTAATCATATAAATATCAGTAACAAAAAAGCCATAAATCATAACTACATGAGGCAACTCATATTCACCTTCCCGAGTTGTCAATTTTAACTATAAAAATGGTTATAATATTAAATTCAATGTATAGTCTAGAAGAGTCTCTAGAGTGTACAAATTGGTTTAACTCATGAAAAACAGTTAGAAGTACTTTTTTTTACGCTAATAGTAATACTATACAAACTTACTAATCAATAAATCTCCATGGTATATGCTATTGCATTTGATAATGTGCTAATTTATGAGATTTTAGTTAGCAAATTTCTAAAACATGAATTGCAGAGATGATCATTGCCATCTCCAAGTTTTAAACCAAATGAAACTGCGATTGAATCTATAAAATGTAAAATTAAAATGATATGAAAAGGAAAACAGAAAAAAAAAATGCATGGATGGGTAAAATATCTTGCAATATTTTTTAGTTATCTTAAATTTATAGATCAATAAGAAAAAGGTATTCATCACAGACAAGGTAATGGTTAAAATGAAGAGCCTGAGTACCATGCGATTGCCTACTGCTCTCTAGGCTAATTGCAAAATATTTATGAGTGGCATGATCAGCATCACAATACTGGTCAGTGTCAGCAAGTAAAAAGAACATAAATGTTAATGTAATAGAAAGTCAAGATGGACACACGATACGTAAAATAAAAGAAATTTCATTATTCATGAGCATTCAATAAAAAAAGAAACTAAATTATGATGGTATGGACATAGCTTAAAAAATAAAGACGATAGGACAGACTAAATGCTAACTGATAAAGTCCAGAGTTAAACAATTTAGATTAATTATAGATGAAATTGTCAAAAGAGAGACCAAGAGAAACACTTGTCAACATAACTAAAGAAAATTTACATGATCTAAGTGTTTCTAATGACATCGACTACATAAAGATTAATGGCATGAGCAGATGTTTTTAACCATACAAAGTGTTTGATGGCCAGATAAGATCTATAAAATTGATCCTCGTAGTTTACGAACATGATGACTTCTTATATTCATGGTGTATATATGGCATAAAGTACTCGCCGTCAGCTAAATTTCCTAAGTAGTTGGTGAAATGTACTACTAGCAAACTACAACTAAATATCATGCCAAGATAATCTCATTTAAATCAGACTATATAGATCCTTAAAATAGTAATTTTGAAATAAAGAAGACTGTTTGATAGAATTTAATCTTCTAAGACAAATGAAAACATCTTTACCAAGAAGTGCATAATGGCCTTGGGCACCGAATCCTCAACATTTTTCCGAACAATGTCAAAGTATGACTTCAGGAGCAACTTTGTAATAGCTATCTCCAAAGCCTCCTGTTCAGTTGGACTTTCTGAAGGTTTCAAGGTTAAAGGTGGCTGCAAAAGGAGAAACATTGAATTTAACCACTGCATACAACCAACTTTGTATGTGAAGCATCAACCGTGCATTATTAATGTAGATGGTACCTCTCTCAGTTGGATCATAGAAAATGAATGCTCCCATGTTTGTAAGGGTGCATCATATGACTTATTGATTGTACTTTCTTTTGCAGGTGCACGGTCGTCACTGGCACCAAAAATGGATGAAATGGCCCAGATTGATCTACTTGTATTTCCTGATCATCAAAAAAATTAAAGCAGCATAGAGTTATAGCATCTCTCACATTTATCCACCAAACAAAAACAGTCAAAGTGGAAGCACTACTGCAGCAGCAGGATAGCTCATCATCATCTTCAAACTGTTACAACAAAGTTTTTGGGATAGCAATGGAACTTATCAAGAATAATATCAACTTTTCTTTCAGGAAAATATACTGTTTCCTTAAGAAATTATTTTTTGTATAAAAATAACATAAAATTGACATCATTCCTAAACAACACAATATCAATACTTGGTGTAATCACATTTGAGTTATGAATCGAAAATATCCTCACCAGAAGAACCTGGCCGGTCTGAGTCTGCAACAGGTCGAACACCCTAATAAAAACAGCAAATAAGAGAGGGCAAAAGAATTATATCAAATTGCACAGATCAGCTTATTTGCATAAACTGCTGAAGACAAATTCCCATCAATAACAACAAAAAGGAAAGAGAAAAAATTGTAAGCTACCTGCAGGTGATCAGGAACAGCTCCATTTGCAACAGATCTTGCAAAGACACCTCGTGATTTTGTAACTTTTTCAGCTGCTTGAAATTTATCTGAATCAGCTGTATCCTAATACAGGATAGGCACTTGGTTCAAAATTAAATAGCAAAAAAAAAAGTTCAGACTAAAACATAATTTGACAAAAAAGGTAGCTAAAGTTAACAACCAGGACCAAGCTAGGAGGTCAATATTTATGCTCCAACTTGAAAAGTGTTAAAGCTATCGGAGTTAATAATTTAGTTACGCATGGGATATTTCATTATTAAGTGTTATAACAATCATATATGTACAACATAGTTATTCCATTAATCCATTCAGCAAAATATCATCCCTCATTTGTTGTCTTACTAAAAAAAATAATAATAATTAATTTCTAACATGAAAATAAAACAATTTAAATAAAATGTTTCATCTCCTATTCTTCTCTCAAAAACTATCACGAAATAACTCTTCAACTTAATCTCATAAGTAGAACAACAATGTACAATGGTGCAATGGTTAGGCCCTCCAATGGATAACCAAGAGATCTAAGGTTCGAATCTTAGCTACGGCGCACTGTAGAGAATTTTTTCTCAAGTGAAAAGCGGGCCTAAGAATGTTGGTCATTTGGATGAACCTCCATTAGCGCTTCTCGGTTTACCCTGGTGGCCGATGGAAAACTTCCGTAGGATCGAGCCGGTCACCCCAAGTCCGACGTTACCCGACCTGGTTAATCATTTTTTTTTTATTCATATAAATTGTTACCAACTATATTTCCACTATTCCTTAAGCATCTTCTTAATTCTCAAAATTTTGTTAAATAACTTCTGAACTCTTCCAAATTCATATCAAAAGATCTTATAGACCTACACTTTCACCTATTTCTATAAAACTTTAATTTGATTCCATTCAATATTGTGAACTTATGTTTCCTAAATTTTACCATGATTTTCAACATCTAAAACTAGATTTCCTGTATAAATAATATATAAAAGAAGTATTTCCATCATTTTGTTATCATCAATATATTTTTATTTTAATCTTTTATGCATCTAATATTACCAAAATCTTTTACCATATATAACAATTAGATATCCTATACATATCCTTCTTTGCATTATTAGTTCAAACAATATTATAGAACTTATCACGTGTCTAAAGATATTCCAAAACTTGGTAATAGTTATTTCCAAAAATGAACTGAAACAAGTACATTGGAAATTTGTATAAACCAGTTCAAAAATCAGAAAATGAACCAGTATAGGCATATAACAGATGAAATCTTTACTCTTTTTAGCCTCCTTGCAGAGAACACAAGGACGTAGCAAAACAAATTAAATGATGGGTCACAGTAATATGTATGAATACAATATTTTGCAAGTTTAAAGATACTGTATACTGGTATATCAACTTTGTCAACCTTCTCACTTGCTCAGACTATATTTAAAATGCATGATCTGTTAAGTCTATCAAAACAGGATACACTAGTTATCAGCATTAGTGACACGTGGCCAAGAAATCACACAGCAACAAATTTATGGACATGCATCAAAGAAAACTGAAAATTTGTTGCAACAAAGTCTTGAAATTATGTTTTTGGAAGAGAAAAAAACATAATGCTGTGCGTATCAGCAAATCACAATACAAAGGCAGTGCAGAAACTCAAAGATAGAGCCTAAGCAAGCATACATATGCAATATTATCTTTAGAAACCAAATTTGAAGCATAATCATTCCAATTATAGCAAGAAAACAATATAAATCCAATACTTTGTTACAACGATTACAATATGGAGTCGTGTCAGGCTGCATGAGTGGAATTTACCATTCTGCTCGCCGACCAACACCAAAACTCTTCGGCACCCACACTTGGCCGTGGGCTCTCCGTGAGGCGGCAACAACATTGTGGAGACCTTGCGGCCAGGCATGGCACCTCGAAAAGGCCTCACAACCAAGCGAGGCAACAACGAGGCCTCCGTGAGGTTGTGACGGCCTTTCCTGGCTGCAAGGCCTCTGCGTGGTTGCAGTGGGCTCTCCGCCATGCGATAGTGGCCTCAAGGAGAGATTGCAGCCAAACCTAGCTGTGACCTCGTGATAACTATGCCACAGCAGTAGACAGGTGCCGGAAGCAGCGCCTCATGACTCTCCTCTTTTTTTCCCCTTTTCTCTTCTTTTTATCCCTTGTTTCCATCACTATTTTTTTTTTTCATTCCTTTCCCTTCTTTATATTATTTTGTAAGCAAAATATAACGATATAGAACCAAAATTTAAAAGAAAATTAAATATAATATGATTTCTAACCTTATATAATATACTACTACGATTGAACCAAATTATTCTATATATAAATTTGGTTCAATTTTAAACTAACCAAAATAAATCTAAATTCAATTCAATTTAAGCCTACTTTGTCATCATCGCCATGTCTACTACTTGGTAGACTCCACCTAATGCCAAATCGACTTTTTACTCGATCCTAATTTTTAAAATATTAATTTAATTTAACTTAATTAATTATTTAGAATTTTTAAAAATAATAATTTAAAATTTTAAATAAGATAAAATTTGATATCTACAAGATTTTTTTGTGTTTTCTTTATGATATCAATAGAGATCAAAAGAAATAAAGTTAGCATGCGATACAAAAAACTAAAGTTTGACGAAATCATATTAAGTTTCTCCTCCTCCTTCGTGTGTTCCTCAACTTTTTAAATTGCTTTGTCAACCTACACCCAAACTCTAACACAACTCGAAATTTTAAATCTTGCTTTGTTATCAACATAAATATTAGAAAAACACAAAACTTTCCCCCCAATTATTTGATAATTAAAAATTGGAGATTCATGAGCAAGATACAGGAAGACAAAAATTTCTGCTCAAAAACCCTAGACTTCTGAGGGAACACAACTTTTTCCACACAGTTCAACATCCTTGGAATAGGCACTAGTTGCACATAGTACAACTAAATTAGAAATAAACAACTTAAAAAACAAAAAATAATAATAACCACTAAAGTTCTGTCTATTTTTAATTTAAAATATGCTGAATATCTTTTTTAATTTTATGGAAGTAAATGCACCTTGGGTTTGGGCAATGATGGAACTAGCCTGGATGATTTGACTTGCTGTTGAGCAGATTCCACTGCTTTGCTTCCACCAATAAAATTTGGATGCGAAGTATTTATATAATCCATCTACAAAACATTGTGTAAACCAATGCATCAAATATATTTTTTACATGGTAAAATATTGCTGAAGGAAATACTAGGAAAGCAATAAAATACAAAATATAAAAGCATTAAGATCAAACCACACAATAAAATAATAGAAGTCCTAAGCATTGCTAGCTGTAGATCAGTGCGTTGCGCAATGACTTAAAAATTTAATATAAGTCAATAATTTAATAATTAAATTCTCATGAATATTTATTTAAACTTTGATTATGAGCTAAAGAAAACAATCACTATAATAATAAAATACACAAAAACAAATTAATTGATAAAATAATTTGAATTAATATTGAAAGAATATACAAGATCTAACAATTAAATTATAAAGCCAAAAATTATCTACACTTTCTCAAATTAATAAATTATAAAGATCGAAATTTGAATAATCAAATGATCATAAATGCACACACGCATTGTAAAATTTTAATAATTAAAATTTTATTAAATTTAAAAATCAATATGAAATAACTAATTAACTATGCAATGTATCCATATATAATATATAAACTAATAGCTAAATTAACTGACAATATATGAGATCATTTATCATACATAAAACTAATAAGAATGTCAATGATATATCGTAATTAAATTAGTTTGGCAGGATTTATTTAAGACTCGAATCGATAGAGACATAACTTATGCATCTATTGCAGTTGTTTGCATGGCTTAATTAGTGTTTCCCTTATAATGAGGTGGCAACATATGATCAAAGGAGGTGGCAAAAGAAATCACTTCGATTTAAATTTAGTTGGCAACAAAATGGAATGCTAAGTGGTGCACATTTCTTTTATCTATCAGACAGACAGACAGAGACAGATGTTTTATGAATCTTCTTTCAAAGATGTCCAATACATCTTTCATTGTAAAAAAGCAAATGTTACAGAAAGAGCAAATAAAATTTCCAAAACTGAAAGCATTTAGTTTCTGGATTTTTGCAATTAAATAAAGAACTTCAAAACCACCACAGCATGACTTCTAATGTACTTTTTCAAAGAAAAAAAGAGATTTGGGTAATGCTAGTTGTGCCTATTCCTTATTCGCTAAAGAAAGGAAAAATATAAAATCGCAAACCATCAAACTGTCTTTGTCTCAATTATTTCAAACCATCAAAAACTGTCTTTGTAGCTCGCGAATAAAATGTTTCTATTTGGAGCCAAGTCAACTAGGCATTCGATTGATTGAGTTTAGTCAATTAGTTGTGGATTCTAGTCAATTGATGACTCAACAAGAACACCAAAATGAGTCATTGATCTAACACGCTGGAGCAGCAACAGTTGGATAATTGTTGGATAACCTAGGTTCAAAAGTAATTAGATGTTGCCATGATAATTGATAAAATAAGAAGAAAATTAAGATGACATGAACATGTTGAAAAAATGATTGAAACATTACAAAGCTAACAAGTTGAATAGATTAAAGTAAGGTGTAAGAGAAGAGGGAGATGATGATGGCTTTATTTAACACTTGAAGATATAGTATTGCATATAGATATATCCATGTAACTGATCCTAGATAGTTGGAATTAATGAATGGTTATTGTTGTTATCCGAAGATTTTCACATAGAAGGATAATGAAAATTCCCATCATGTTCCAGAATAATAGGTGGAATTTTGTTTTTGATGAGCCATGGCAGATTGAAGTTTACTTTTGACTTCTCAGTTTCACAATTAGAAAGATATGCATTTTCATGTTAGTGTTTTCCAGCAGCAAGGATGAATATTTTGGTACAATGTTTCGAAGAACTTTGATTCTCCTACATAGGTCACACCAATAATACAGAAGCAGAATCAATGCAGTAGATGTAAATACTAAGTGGTACAACCATAGATACCAATAAGTATTCCTTGGCTTGCACAAAGAAAGAAGAAAAGAAAATAAAGATCTACCTCCATTCCAATGATGTGAGATATCATTATTTCTGCAGGTTGAAGGCCTTCTCGTAAGAAGTTAGAGATCTCCTCATCCATGCGCTTTCGGAGGACAGGATAACGGTGTAGCTCACTAGTTAAGCAACGGTAACTAATCTACAAAGGAAAAATAGTCAAAATGACAAGGCTGCTAAGAACATATAAGAGAATACACACACATATAAGATACTGATTCAGGATTAATGAGTGTATGCCTTTATTAGTTCGTCGTAAATGAACTTCGCACACTGAAGGCCAGGATCTAACAGTCGGCTTATCTGCCTTCGCACTAGAACTTCAAAAGGTGCCTGAGATTAAAAAAGTAAAGGTCCATAAGTCAAACTCATAGATTAGGAAGTCTAAAATGTCTAACAATTGGTACCTCTGGAATAAACAAAGCAGTTCTTGGACCACTTGCATTTTGAATAGCCAAGCGAATATCTTCATCAGTTATGTCCTCACAAGGATCAACCTCCTACCCATGTGCAGATTACATGGAGTTAGAAAAATCATACAGAATATATATATATAAAAGAAACAGTGACTAAAATTCCACCCAAGCCCACCAAATTCTTACATGACAGTAACGTAAAAAAAAGAGCCAGATTAGTTTAAAAGGAGGAAAAGAACCTCAAGGCACTTCACAAAGATTGACTGGAGAATGTAATGAATTCGTGCTCCACCAGAAAGTTCATCTGTCGACAGTGCATTTTTTCCATCCACCATTGAAGAAAAAACTGCAGTACGGGGAATGATAATAGTTTAGAGAACTTAATCTTACTAGCAAAAATGATGATCATGACACAGTAGAGTATCAAAGAGACATCAATACAAAGAAACAAAGAAACAAACACACACACACACACACACACACACAAGGTGACAATCAGTATGGCAAAATACTGCAAGATTACAAGAAGGTAGACTGACAAGGTCTAGTATACACAGAAGATAGAGCAACATGATCATGAAAATCACTTGAGAATGCTAAGCTCAATTAGTTCTGCTTTCCAATACAAAAACAAGTAAGTTCAATGTGATTACAGCCAATGTTTCAGTTTTAGTACCAGAAATCAACAATTTTAAAAGTGCATGCAGGTGATATTCAATCTAAGTCCCCCCATTAATGAACTTGCAGTGGGGGCACATATAGAATCCATAAATGTATATATTACATTAATGAATTCAAAAAACATTTTTGTAACAAAACTTATAAGCTTACATCATGAACCAAAACAATCCACATAGCATAAGACACACATTGTAATAAATGTTAATTAACCTAAGCAAGTCAAACAATATGGCTTTTGTTTGTTAATTGTTTAAAACTAGCTTTATCAAATCAGAAATAAGTAGAGAATTAACAAGCCAGGAAGTTTGATCTGCTAGAGTTTGAAATGAGCTTTGTAATCGAGGACAGTTCGCCAGATCTGTTCTATTCTGTTGTTTGTTTTCTGCAAATCTGAGACTGCATCAGATTTCTTCTTCAACCTATCATCTCCACAGATATTTTTCCAGATTGCAACAGGTCTCCTACAACTGATATATCAATTTATCTACAATTCCTTAAGTGGGTATATCAAGTCACTCCTATTTGACCTTTACCACTTTCTCTTGGCTTCCTTTTCTTTCCATAGATTAGCACAAACTTCTTTTGCTTTGTATGGTCTTTAGCTTGTTCATTGCTCTTGCCAGCTGTAGAATCTTCACTTGACAATTTGTTCAAATTATTGATATCCTGTTAGCTACTAGCCACTATAGCTTCTTTTTTTTTTCTACAAAATAATTGAATATAAAAGAAGTGAGATGATACTCAATCTTATTCTCCCGCTTCACTAGCTGATGTCAACTTGCTTGTCTTGGAATGGAAAGAAGGCTGGGGTTTCCAAGTACTGGTGGAGATTCCTAGCCTACTAAACATCAGACCAAATACATACTATCCTAAGTAACAACATTTGCTTGCTCAATAAACACTTTCACCCTAGATGATCCTTCACAAAATTAATTGTACCAACATTATACTGCTTTGGTTCTTTAGTAGGATCTATTTGAATGTTAAAGAATAACAGAGAGTATTTGTGTCTGAGAATTAGAGCATAAATAAGCATTTAGTCTTTTGTATATTTTTTTTTCCCATTGGAGCTGAGCCGATGGTTAGTTGGTTGATGTATCAAGACAAAGCACATAAACTATCTGCTTATTAACTTGTTGGATAGTACCTCATGCTCGTGCAGAGTCTGTCTTGTGAAAAGATCCCTAGTGGGGATTTCTTAACTAGAAAGAACAGGCATGAGAAGTGAGTAGTACTCTGGCATTTTGACTTCTCAATATACAAATGGAAACATCAAACTTGTTTTTTTTTTAGCTGTACATAAATGGAAGAAAAGGGTGAAAATATTTCATAATGTCTTTTCATCTAGAAAAGTCATAAATAAAGATTACAAATTGATCACTAATCATCTTAAATGGTTTCCTGATTAACAAAATTCAGATTCAAGATTCCAAAGACTTGACAAATTGGGAACTCTCTTCTATAGATTTTGCTCAAGGAGAGATCTCAACTAGTAAGGGGGATGAATTAGGAACAACAACCAGCTAATATAGTCTATATGTGCCCTATGGGGATCATCCTTCTCGCTTGTGGATCTGGGTGAAAGCATAGTTGATAGTGGATATTATAAAACAATTCATTACAGTATGTTTGTTCATAGATAGTAAGCAGAAGGATAAAGATAGGGAGAGACCTTCAAAAAGTGAGAAACATGGATTACCCATGTAGGGCCATGTGGGCAGTGAAAGTACCTTCATGGACCAAGGGGCTAGATGCTACAATGATGCACTCTCTCAAGACTGTAACTGAAGTAAACATGAATCTTCAGTTCTTCACCCAATACACTAATACAGTAGGTTTGTTGTTGAGGGCCAACGTCTAAGAAGATCATCCTTGATGGTTGATCAGGATGAGTCTGGTTGGAAAATGTGAAGGACGACTTGGTGAAAGCTTGCGGATGACACTTCACTATACATGTCTCATTTTTTTCATAGTGAGTGTCATTCAACAATCTCACCATCTTCCTTGACCACTATGATGATCTTCACTATCTCTCAACCTCCCGTCAGGCATTGTTAGGAGGATAATAATAGGGAGAGTCGGTTGGGAAAGAGTGAAAATTTTTGGAGATGAAACTTCCAGTACGTTGTTACTTTGGAGAAGAAAAGTAAGAAATAGAAATCGTTAATCAGATTTAATAATATCTTTGCCTTAAAAGGAACTCCTAAAATTAATTAGAAGGTAGAAGAGGAGAAAGGTGCCCTCAAGGAGAACATCTTCTGAGAAGGTGCCCTCAAGGAGAACATCTTCTGAGAAATGCTCCTAAAAGCATACTTTAAAGCATACTTTTGACATTATAATCATTGGAAGATGCACAGTTGAAGAGGCAACTCAAGCTTTGGCAAATGGGTAGGATAGCAGATAACCTCCTTGATTTCAAACAAAACTGCTCCAACGCCACACATTATATCTCTGCCTGACAGTATGGACTATGGAGTACCAATTTCGGTTTAATTTAAATGCCTAGAAAGATTGTGGGGTGCTGATGATAACTAAGCTGTATAATCAAAGATGGTCAGATTAAACCATGCCAATTATATCTGGTTTCCTAATCCAGGTGGTACCTTCAAATTCAAAAATACATGAGAATGGTGACTGAAAGAGACCATCTAGTGGAATTCAAACTCCCTCCAAAGGTGCTCACTCTTGTCTGGATCATTCCTAAAGAAAACTTTTCAAGGAATACTTAGTGAAGATTCTAAATAGTGATATATGTACTTTTTTATGATTCTAGAATCCTAGCCTCAATTCATCTTCTCTTTCATTTTGTCTTTGCTATGGTTGTCACTATGACATTGGTATTTCTAAGCGATTACTACTTTTGTTATTGCATTGTTATCATACACTACTACTAGCACAATCTTGTAATATTGATTGAACTATTAATATATAACTAATCAAATAATGTTATTGGTAAGAAGATGCTGAAAATATTATTAAGTATTATGAATGAGATTTAATAGCATTGAGATATCATATATTTATAAAAAGTTCAGATTAATGATGCTTGAACACTACTTGATTATAATTAATATAATTAATCATAGAGTAATCAATTTATATTTGATAAATAAGGATGTATATAATTGCATTATTTTATTCAGTACTAATCACGCAAATAATTTGATTAATAACTATTATTATTTATGCCAGTTATTATTAGATTCAAATTAATAGATAATTATATAATTGTGGATATTGTTTTTTTATATTTTTCAATAGTAATCAAATATTATAATGTTAACGAAGATATTTTATTAAGTACTATTATTATAATAATTAGTACTATTATTTATCAAATGCTTGCTTATATTATCATATCTATTAGTAACTTGTAACATATCATTTATTAATAATATGGTTCATAATATCAAATTATTAATAATTGCATCTTATATATTAGCTAAGGTTGCTATTTTACATACTAACATACACAATTTACAATACATTCTCTGTTGATCATGAGTGAAATTCATCACTCTACCAATTGACCGCCATGTGATAATCCCTAACATCATTTGAACGTCTTATCTCTTAGTGGTTGTTATTCTTTCCTCCATGATCGACAAGGGCAACAGCTGAACGATGGAATGAGGGCATGAAGTGATAACACGACTAATGATGCTAACCACTATCACTTATGAATGTCATTCGCGGTGCCATCACTTACAAATGTCACTCGATGACACCTTCGTCATTCACAAAACATGGAATGATTGACTTTGACTTCTCTACTTGTGATTGATTAGGGGTATTGCAGGTTAGTGTTATCCCTCCCTTTCCTGTCTTTCTTGTCTTTATGTTCTACTCTTCCTTCTTTTCCACTTCCTTTTACTCCTCCATGGCTAACGGCACAATGTGTCAGTACGCTTGATACACATGACACTGTCTCGTTCCGACTAATGATCAACACTCTGACGTGAAATGTAGGTACACCTTGTCATTGATGTTATTACCTTATCAGCTATTATCTAATACCTTATATAATTAACTTTTTATATCAAGTTAACTAATATTATTACAGCAAACTTTACATATTTAGTATTACAATAAACTATACATATCAAAAAAAGCTGATATTACAACAAAGCTTACATAATTTATATTACAACAAACTGATATTATATACATATTTAATAAGATCTAATTACTGCTTTCCCCTGCTGCAACAATGCATCCTCCTCATGCCAGCTCGCCACATAGAGAAGAAAGTTGGAGGGAGTAATGACTAGGAAATTATCTTTTGAGTTGTGTCCTTGAACTTATGGAGATGGAGAGGATGATTCACTTCCTAAAATTAACAAGTGTTCATTAAATTCCGTCTGAGACGGAGTTATGAAGGATGGATGTTTAAATGTATCTCTTCGAATATGTCTTTCTCCTTCATCAAATCCCTTCAACTTATCTCTTGCTCCCATCATCCTTCAGCTTATCTCTTCAAGGACCCTTGGTTTTCTTCTCTCACATATTCTTCTCTTTTTTTTATTGTACTGTGAGTCTGTGATTGTTCTCATCGACTTTCAATTTACATTTTAAATCGGGCAAGATTTCAGCCAATTCAAAGATGTATTCTGATTCCAATTGAATAATTCTGTTTTTTGATTGAATCAAACAATTTCTTGTTTTTTATTTGAATTTTCATGGGATTATGATGTTTCATCTGAGATCTATGAGATTGGGATTGGATTTGGATTTGGCCAATCCCATCCAACTCAGCTCATCTGGTTGCCTCTGCTTTGATCAGAAGCACAAACAGCAACCCTGGAGGACCCGTCAACCAAATTCGACCCAACAAAAGTTGTATTTGTTGCTACTATTTGGAGCTGGCTACATGAATCTTATTTTTCTCCATTGAGATCAACACAAGACTTTGTCACTAGTAATATTCAATCCATTAAATCATTTTTGTTACATTGGCTAATATTTTCTTTGGTCGCCTTACAAATTCCTGCTCTCATTGATTGATGGCTTTGGCCATGTTGCTTGAAAAACATATATTAGACTGGTACTGCAATTGACTGGATTTAGACTTTTTGATTGGTAACAATGAAGAATTTCTTTGGGACCACAGTCCACAAAAATGCCTGAAGTTTGGAGGGAACACTACATTTTATTCTACATTTTCTTACACTCTTTTTCTGTTCACTTCCTTTAAATATACACCTCATTTACATTTCTCATAATGTATTCATGGTAATGATTGACCTTTATTTTCCTCTAAAAAAGTTTAACGGTTACAGGAAATTGGTTGGTGGGAAGATCTTATAGATGATAAAATTTACCAAGAAGCTGATTACAGCGGAAAAATGGTTTTGCTACTAGATATCCTTACAATGAGTTCTGAAATAGGTGACAAGGTTCTAATTTTCAGCCAAAGTTTGACTACTCTAGATTTGATAGAAATGTATCTGTCAAAATTACCACGCAAGGAGTGTGAAGGGAAGTTTTGGAAGCAAGGCAAGGATTGGTATAGGTATGGCATGACTATTTACTGGATTTTATATTGGAAATGCTGCTAATTCTGAATAATTGAGTTACTTTTTTATTAATAAAAGATAGATACTTTTGCCATTTTTGTCTACAATGTTAACCGTGCACAAGCCCCAATTATCCTATACTTCTAGTGTTGTGTCACATGTATCTTATTCTCTATACTTTTCATTGATGATATATGTAGCCCATTTAAAATTTCATCTTATGTTAAGTTGATGATATGGCAACCTAAATACTCTATACATGCTTAAAAGTAATGTGTATTAGGTGTTTATCAATTTGGTTATGATGTAGGGTGTTGAGCTACTTTGTAAATAATCAATCATCCATAGCCAAGCACACTATTGTAGTGCCAAGTGTAATGTTTTTGGTTTCCTCTCTAATCTTATGTAGCTAAGTGTATCTATCTAATGTTGAGTGTGTAGTCTCTTGATTTCTCTTTTCCATTGATAAGGTACTAAATGCTATATTTAAGTTTAATAATAAATTGTATAATGTTTCTTGTTATATATTTATCAATGTTTATGATAATGATAATTACATATCTCAATAATTTATTATGATAATATTGATATCTCTGTACGAATTTATTATTATTTTTTTACTTGCCTCCACAATAATTAATTAGTAGCAGTCAATCCATGGAAAATCAACTTAACATATTTTCTTATATGACCATTTCCCAATATATGCTCATTGATATTTAAGTTTCATTTTAATTTGTTATAAATAAGTGGAAACATTAAAAAGAGAAACAAGATTCAATTAGATAATAAATGTTGGATAACTTTAACTTGTCGATCCTAAAATTCATGGATTATTTTAATAAAAAATTGAATGGTGATAGAAAATACAAAAAACTTGGAAAGTTGTGACTTTTTAAAAAATATTATTAAGTTAAATTACAATTATATTTAAGTTGTGCAATGCCTAAGTTATCAGCTTGTGACTTAGACTCTGTGTTAAGATAACTTCAATAAGATAAAAAAAAATGAAAACTAATTGTTTGCTTCGAAGAATTATATTATGTTTAAACAACTCCATAAATGGTTGATTTAAAAATGTGGAATTTACTCAATTTACATTCTTTTTTTTTCTTCTTTTTTTAGCTTAGTACATTAGTTTTTTTATTTTTATTGTTTGGATATGTTTCATATTATATTTTTCAATTGATATCAAACCTGAAACCTAGGGTTGTAAATGAGCTTGAAACCTGGGGTTGTAAATCAGCCCAATGTTCATGAGCAAGCTTGGTCTTTGACTGAGGTAGAGCTTGTTTATGTTCACTCAATATGCACAAGGTCATTTAGATGATCAAGCTTGAACACCTTATTGAACTAAATGAAGAAGTTTGAATACATGTGTTAAGTTTGTATGCTCGTGAAGCGAGATTGTGAATTGTTCATGAATAATGCACATAAACAAAGCTTGTGAACTATTTTCGTCAATAAAGATCTTATCAAATAGATCTGTAAATAAATGAAGAAGATTCAAAACGAACAACAAAGGCTAGTAATATGAAGCTCACTAACTAATATAAAAGTTTAAATCAAGCTCAAATTAATAGTTTGATGACATCTAAAAGAACTAAGCTCTAGCTCAAAAAGAAAAAAAAAGAAAGAAACCAAACCAATTTTTTAAACAAATTTTATGCTCAATTTGGCTTTGCTCGGTTAATCTTGAACAACAAAAATCTTGATTCGCTTAGCTCGTTTATAGCCCTACTTAAACCTTGGTATATTATTGGAAATTTTTGAAAACTTAAAAAAATAATAAATTTTAAACAAAGGAAATTATGAGACTTCATTTGGTCTCATTAAATAAATAAAAATGTGATAAAATAAAAATGAATTGTATCAAAAAAGAATGTTTTGAAAGTATATATATAATCTTTTGGTAAAAATATCTGATAAATTTCTTATTATCCTAATAATGCAGAAATTTTTTAGTCATTAACCCTTTAGCAGTAAAGAACTTCAGTAAAGAAAGTGCTTTAGGGATCAAGATTATGGGAAGAGGAAGAGTATTATTATTATGATCATGTAACTTGTGTTCATCTTCATGCATGCAAGCTCCTTATGGTTCCATACATCTCCTATTATCATTTTATGATATAAGTTTTGCCTTTTATACACAGGCTTGACGGTAGCACACAGCCTTCTGAAAGGCAGAAGCTGGTGGAGATATTCAATGAACCATCCAATAGGCGAGTGAAATGCACATTGATATCCACACGTGCTGGATCATTAGGCATCAATCTTCATTCTGCTAATCGTGTTATCCTTGTTGATGGTTCATGGAATCCAACATACGACCTACAAGCTATATATCGGGTTTGGAGGCATGACTACTGCAGAGAACTTTGTTTCTACAGTTAAATATTTTATAGATTTGGTTATTTTTTGTATCACTTTCATACAGATATGGGCAAAACAAGCCAGTCTATGCCTACCGCTTGATGGCACATAGAACCATGGAAGAAAAGATATACAAGAGACAGGTAATCTTGGATGGATAATTAATGAAGTTTTTTTTGCTTGAAGTTACATTAGGGATTATTCTTTGAACAACTGACTCAGTTCAGCTATTGACATTATGAACAGGTCACTAAAGAAGGACTTGCAGCTAGGGTAGTAGATAGACAGCAAGTATATAGAACAATGTCAAAAGAGGAGATGCTTCATCTTTTTGACTTTGGTGATGATGAAAATGCAGATGTGACTGAGCCAGCAGATATTAGTCTAGTAACTTCAGATTATGAAAGAACCAATGAAATTGGATGTTCGAGGAACTCTCTTGTTAGTACTGACAACATCATGGACAACTTGCTCAGAAGACATCATCCACGGTAGTAATGTCTTTCCGAACCAAAACAATATTCCCTCACTACTCTGCTTTCCCTACTTTGCCACATATTTTTCCTTGCCTATAAATATGTTTTAGAGTTAATAATCCAACATAGTTTGTAATTTGAAGGCTTTAATGAATTTAGTTTGAATTTTTGACTTAATAGCTATTCAGATGATTGATTTGCACAAAAAGAAAACACAGCTTATCTTAATAGTCTAGTAAAATATATTAATAAAAACATTTTGAGAGAAAGGAAAGTTCAACGGCCTACCACAAATATGTCAGTTATCATGCAGGTTTTGGATTATGTATGCTAATCAGGTTTTTAGTACCTCTATATTATAATATATTAGTATAAACATTTCAAATATTCTGTTTAATTATTGTTATTTAGGAGTGGCAATTCATGTTGGTTCGTGGCATGCCATCCAGTGTTTTCAACACGGGAATCTTTTCAAGCAACAGGTAGGTTCGCAAAAGGTTAAGGGGGGAAAAAATGAAGAGTAGATTTAGATATGGAGAGGAGAATGATAATTTGTAGAAGAAAGGAGACTATGCTCTACCAATAGGGTTTGTGCCTGCCCAGCAAATTTGCTTAATATTCTTGCTTGGTTATGAGAACCATTTGCGCTTCACATTTTTTTTTGAAAAAAAAATAATTTTGTGGACTGTAAAATTTGCATCACGTATGCTTGTGCTTGAAGTTGATGTACTGTATGTATCTAGTGTCATAGATGTTCAATACTTTTATCTGAGGGTTAATTATCAGATTTTATTAATTCATAGAATTTTACTATTCTTCGTTTTGACTTCATTATTTGAGTCCACGGAACTTTGTCCAATCCTTAGGAAAGTGAGCTTGTTTATCCCACTTCTATCATCCCATCAAAAAAAGTGTTGTTGCATGACTATGATGTTAGAAGTCTAACTATTTGCACTTTATAGTCTCCATTTTAATTCCTTCATCCTTCAGGAAAAGATAGCGGGAATGCTAAGTTGTTTGTGTTAATACAGCTGGATCTCAAATTACCATGAGCACGAGACACTTCTTCAAGAGAATGAGGCCGAGAGATTAACTAAAGAGGAGCAAGATATGGCTTGGCAGATTTATCAGAGATCACTGGAGTGGGAGGAAGTTAGTAGAGCCGAGATCGATGATACTCAGAGAGTTCTCAACAAGAATTCTCTTCGTGAAAATACTGTGCCCCAGTCAGTTCCACAACTAGTCAAGAGCAGTTCAAGGAGTCGGCTCACAAACCAAAGGAAATGCACCAATCTGGCCCACTTGCTAACCTTAAGGTGCCAGGGCATAAAGTCTGGATCCAGCACAATATGTAAAGAATGTTCACAGGAGATTTGCTGGGAGAACCTGAATAGAGATGGGAGGTCTAGGTAACTACTACATTACCAATCCTATGTGTCTAATTTTCCTCGTCCTTTTTTGATGCATATGGAGATGGGTTCCTGAAGGTCAGTTCATATCCTCTTCACGCTGCTATATTTTGTCGGATCCTCCCTTGACTACTTTATTTAAAATTTCCATCTCACACTTTGAATCCTAGTCATTGTTTGGATTCCTGCGATTGCCTAGCCAAAGCCCTGAAACAAAACCCTGCCTTCCGACAAGCCTGCTTTGTTGTCTACTGAAAGCATTCATGTTACTGATATTTGGTTTGAATATTTCTCATTTTGAGTTGCTAATTGGTTTGCATCAACATCATGTAAATCTAGATGCATTTACTTAGCTTACAGAGTGATAACTTTGTAAATATAAGTACAATATGTAAACTTTGGTATCCCATATAGTTTTCCCTTCTTTTGTGGTTTTCTTTCAATTAAGTTCATGCGGTATATGCTCAGAAACTTAACATCCAAGTGGACAGTGAACTAAGGCACCATTCTTTGGTTATCTTGAAGTGGCTATTTATAGTCCTGAGTAATGCTGGATCATCAGCTTTTTTCCCCTGGCATGTAGAATCAAATTCGTACTCGATTTGAATCTTCGACTCAAATTTGAATTTGATCCTACGCTTTCAATTTAAGATGTATGAATTCTGGCTCTGGAGGAGGATTATTGTGGAAAAATTGACTGCAATAAGGTGACTTCTGGTTGACTTATATTTGAATTTTGAACCAGTCGTTCACCCTGGCAATGCCATGCAGGTTTCATGGTTCTCGTGACTGGAATAAATGCATTTTACTTGATTTAAGCATTTTGATTTAAAATAAATATTGTTGTGGCAAAAGATGGTAAGTTTATAAAGGGCGGAGCACCCCCTTTTTATGCGACCCTTTTTCATTTTTCAATGTTTCATCTCACCAGTCTCTCTATAAAATTATATAATTATTCTTAAATATAATGTTCGATTGATTTTGATTTTTTAATAGGTCGGTTTTAAATTTAAATTCTAAATTGATCGAGTGAATTTGATTTGATTAATAATATTCGTGTTATAATAATTATGATTTTGTAATAAAATTATAAAGGTTGTTATAATTTGGATTTGATATGTTTATTTAATATGTATATTATAATAACTATAAAATTATAATTATTATAATATAAATTTATTTTGTTCACGTAATTGATCGATTTAAAGTTTAAATTTAAAATCAGTCTGAAAAAGTCAAAATTAATTGAATAGTGCATGTTTTACCAGGGTGGGTGGGATTTGGTGCTCTTATGATTAAAAAAAAATCAAAGAGGGTACCTAGCGATGTAAAAATGGGTACACTTCTTATTTTTACCCCTTTATATATACTCAAGTATGGAATTATATATCCTTATACACTAGTCACTGTTCGGGCTGGCTAGACTAGCCCCCGTGATTTACTTCCTCCGTATTGGTCCTGGGACGGACTGACGGGGGCGCTGGGGGCGAGCGTTTCGCCTTTTGCCACAAAGTATGGAATTATATATAATGTTCATACGATGAACTGATGACTAGTACATGAGAAATTATCAGAGGTCTGAGGTTCAAATCCTGTCTAATAGTTAGGTTTCTGTCATTTCTCATATACTGGTCACTGTTCGGGCTAGCTAGACTAGTCCCCGTGATTTACCTCCTCCGTGTTGGTCCTGGGACGGATTAACGAGGGCGCTGGGACGAGTGTTTCGCTTTTTTGTCACAAAATATGAATATATATATATATATATATATATAAACTAATAGATATAAATGAGGATGATGGTTGACAGGAATTGTAGAAGCCAATATAGGGTTGACCTGGAAATTGAAATGTCTAAGTTTAAATTAATAATGATGATAAATATTGATTTCGTAAAAGAAAATCGATGGAGAAAAATATGCTACGTGATACTTCCATGACAACTCACCAGTTCAAAGAGTTCAGGATTACCGAAACAAAAAAAAAAACTAACTCTAAAGAAAATTCATTTATTTTATCATTATATAATAGATTCTATAGGTCTCTGTTTTTACTGGCAATTGCAATTGTTCATCACGAGAAATATCTTTCTCAATGTTTTTTTCCCGATAAAGTAAATTTAGAAAATTCAAATTTCCAAGTCAGAAGTGAATTTTTTTCTTAATCCATATGTTTGTAAAAATATTTGAATCTTGAAACCAGATTGTCGAGCTTTAGTTGAAAATTACATATTCAAATAATTGTTTGAAAGATAAATATATATATAAATTCTAAAAATCATAAAATTATTACAACTCTAGGTATCTATGACATGAAAAGTATTGTCTCATAGCAATTATAGATCTAAACATCATCACAAAATTATCATAGATAAAGATATCTAAGAAAAGAAAAATATCAAAAAAATAACTACTACCTGATTCAGAGCTCTATCACTTGATATCTACAAAGTGCTAGACATATATTTGGACCTTGTGAAACATTCTCTTAATACAAGATATAATGTTTTCAAAATGACACTGATTGTCTTCTTCACATATAAGATAAATCATCAAAGATATAGCAAGATGTCGCGCCTTGGTGAGTCGTCATTTTCCTTTGTAGTGGCGATGAAAAACATCAAAAAATCTACTCATGCTAGTGATTTCGAATCTGATGTCCAATCAGCTCTTGACCCTATCAAAATGAGACTTAGCAATAGCACAATAAAGAAGATGTGAACATTGAACTCTTCAAACCGATGACACAAGACATACATCTTGTTTTGTTCATGAGACAAGTTGTCGGTCGTCCTTAGCTTCTTGTGAGCAAGCAGCCAAGCTATGAAGCGGTGCTTGGGCAGTATACACAACTTCCATATCACTGAAAACCAAGGGACTTTGGGCATTTGTGGACGAAAAAACTCATAGGCCAAAGCTGACCCATTTTGCTCTGCCGCGAACCACTCAATGAGTTTTATGTTTGCTGCCCCTACTAAAGTAGTGCGCTCCAAAAGAGTGTCACAAATCTGAAGTAAACGGTTAATGAGTGGAGAATCCGAAGGCTTACTCCTCTAATGCCAAAAATCCACAAGTCGGAGGTAGTGGTCGTGAACCCAACGTACCCAGAGAGACTTCCTTCAGTTTTGTATATTCCATAGAGTTCTGCATAGGAGAGCTGTATTCCATACTTGCAAATCACGTAACTCATATCATCCTTCATCTTTAGGTAGACATATAGTTGCCCAAGAGATTGGTAGATGCTTTGTAGACCACATAAAGGATTGAGAAATTTCATAAATCTTGTTAATCACACCACTAGGCATTGGAACAATAGACAACCAAAAATATTCAACGCCTTGAAGTACCGATCGTATCAACTCCAACCGGCCGACATATGAAAGGGTATGCTTTGGCCAAGAGAGCGGACTCCTGAAAACCAGTAATGTGGAGTAGCTGCTCATGCATTTTCTCATTAACTCCGGCCACATACAAGTTAGATTTCAATGGGTTCACCCTAAGGCCCGCCTTGTCACCAAAATCCATCAAACTGTAGGATCGAAAGCACGTGAGAGGGGGGGTGAATCACGTGTTTAAAAAAAACTTAAGCCTTTTTGAAACAGTTTTGAAAACTTTCGTAAACTTTAAAGTATGCAGCGGAAATATTAAAAGCAAAATAGAAACAAAAATGACTCGGTTGGTTTTACTTGGTTCGGAGCCTTCGCCGACTCCTACTCCAAGGCCCACGACCCTTCGGATCGTATCGCTGGGCA
>JBBUKS010000008.1:324542-336670 GCA_038050645.1 Hedychium gardnerianum | reverse complement strand
TGTAAGCAAACTCACTAAACAACTATAGTTCTCAGTATTTTATCTTAGTAATTCTGGTTCTATTCAAGATTCAAGGGCTGGAAGGGTGTGATCGGTGTAAGGCAGGATTCTCAAAGATTATACCTGTTGAACAATATTGAACACTAGTTGTCAATATAGTTCCATGGGTGTAAATGTAATATCACAATAAAACAAATAGATATTTGCAAGGTTTTGAAAATTGATCTATATTGGTCTGCGTGAGTAAATCTTATAGTTCCATCCATTGACTGACAAGCAATACAAATTAAATGCCCTTGATAGGAAGAGAAGACAAGGCCTCTACAACGGAGCTTACACAAGTAATCACAACAAAGCTTTCATGAGCGACTGCAAGGGCCAAGCTTCTACGAACATGAGGGCTACAATTCTATTGTTTTGTGATGAGCCTTCCATTAGGGTTGTTTCATGACAAAGCTTCAGTAATGGGACTCTACAACAGGTAAGTCGAGACAAGGGATCTACTTCTACAAAAGGGATTCCTTTCTTTTGATCCTCCTCTCCCTTGACACCTCCCAAAATTCCTTCCTCACTAGTGTCTTTGGCACCATGTGTCAATCATCTGGTATGATACCAGCACCATACATTCCATCAAGGAACAAATCCTAGCTCGAAATGATATTTCAAACTTTGCATAAATGAGAGAAGGGACTACCTATGTTTTTCCATGTAAAATATCAATTGAACCAATCAAAATAAATTGAGTGGCTTCCACCTGGCAGTTCTATAATCCTTCAGTATGTTGTACAAATCATAACAAACTGAATTCCCATTCTTAATATCATGTGGCTTATCAGCAGCTTGGACTATAATGATGTCACAAATGATTGATCAAGAAAAGTAGTGATAATTTATTCGGCTCAACAAGATACCTCATTGATAGAGGAATCAATAAGTGGCATGTATTTTATTCAGCACGTATGTTATTCAAAATATAGAGCACCAAAAACAATTAATAAGGGCAGGATAGCTTGAAGATATGAACATTATAAAAATCAAAATGTCAAATTGTATCCATGCTTACCCTCACAAAATTTGGCAAGAATGTTAAGTATTTTAACTCCCTTTCCAGCCTGATGCATAAGAAAAATAGGTAAGCAATACAAAATTACAAACAAAGATGTGAAAAGTGATTACAAGTTTAACTCATACTTATGTATAAGCTTTAAATATTGTGAGACATGAAATTTGAGTAAAATTACAATAAATTCCACAAAGAGAATCATGTAGAATCTAATAAGGAATTGGATCTTATTCAATCAACAAGTATGAATACACAACCTTCAAAATCAGAAACAGAACGAGAAAGCAAGTACACTTGAATGAAAAACAGATTAGTGCAAACAGTCAAAATTGATACACTGCCTTCAGCCATATCAATTAAAGATAACAAGTTTGGCTTATGAAGAGTTCCACATCTGTATAAGTTTTCATCAATGGTAGGCATAATAATTAAATACATAGCATAATGATAATGACATTAGTTGCATAGAGATTTGCTTTTTACACCATATCTTGTGTGAAATAAATAAATATAGCCAGATGGCTTCCCAATGTGTGAATGAAGATGAAAACTATAAAAATGAGAAGAATATAGTATATTTTATCATTAACAAATCAACAAGATCTGAAGGTTGATTGAATATGGGAGTATAATCTTCAAGACCTATGTTGCAACAGGTTACACAATCTTTTGTTGCAATCACATACATGAATTTACACAAGTGCTACAATTGGCCATCAAATTGATTTGATGACTTCTGATGGTATGTTGATTAGAACAAGCTCTCACAGAGTCCATTGGTAACAGAGTTACACTTTGACAATCAAGATGGATTGCGCATAGCCTCTAGAATTCGAACAAGCTTAAGAGAAGTGTTAAACTAGCCAAGGCATGCACTTCAAGCAACAACGACCACCCATGCATAAAGAATTCAATATTACCACAGTAATCTCTAAATATCTTGGTCAGTGAAGGAAAATTGGAAGTATAAAAATAACCATGCCAAATTACAAGTGATATAACACTACATACAATCAACAACCAACCACCAATCATAGAGGAAAGGATAGGGGTAGCTACGAGTAAGCCAGCCGTGAATTTTTTATTACCACATTCATACCCACTTGGCTACTTGATACATCCAAAAACACCCCCGGCAGTATGGATACTCACTAATCTACGCATAACCCATCCCATCACTACCCATAGGCACCAAACCAAACCCAAAGCTAAACCAAATAAACATATCTAGATAATGATAATATTAAAAATAATAACAAATTGAACTCTAAAACATAACTAATTCAATCTTTCATAATTAAAATGTCTAAATTTATTTAACTCAATCTCTCATATTGGAATGCCCAAGCAAATCATATTATCAATCAAATTTAAATTAAACAAGAAGGTAAATCTTGCAAATATATAAATAAATGTATCTCTATAGGAGCTCCCATAACCAATTATGCAATTCAAATACCAATAAATGTATCCTTATGCAATGTTCATTTGGACCAAAGGAGTTGTAGAGCTCACCTCCTAAGCCAGATCCATCACCCACCTTTCTGAGCTCATGCTTCTGGTTACCAAATCATTGTGATTCCTCTCTATTGCCTTAGATCTTCTGGATATCAAATCATTGTGATTCCTTCTCCAGATTTTCATCAACTATATATAAAATTACATCTTTCTTGCTATTGTTTATGACTACATTTTTCTCAATACACCTTATCTTTTGTGGTTGATTCTCTCTTTTATACTTTGTGCCCTTGTCTTCAACTTATTTGCTTCAAAACTTCATTGTTTCTTGATACTCCTTCCACTGTAATGCATGTTTCTTCTGTCTCTTCTCCTTCTTTATGCTTTTCATCAACAATTTTGGTATATCATGTTCCAACAACATTGCTGATGACTGCTAAGGGGATTTTTTTGGGAGAATATCTACCCCTTTCTGGATCTTGTTTCCCTCTTCTAACCTCCCCACCTTTTTTCCAATTTCTGCTTCTTAGAAAGCTATCCCTTTATCATTCTATTGTCATTCACTTCAGTTTCTCCTCTATCAAATCAGAGTAGCACTAGTTTCTTCCAATGTTCATCATAAATGCCTCCTCTGTATTTTTGAGCTTCTTTTAGATGTGTTACTCACCCTCTTAGTAGGCATTTAGGACCCTCACTATTTCTCTTCTCTTCTTTCATCATTCGACCATGCATTGTCAACATTATCGCATGGAGAAACACACTCAAATGACTTGCACCTCTATCTCACCTTACCCTCAATCACACAAGTATTGTTTTTCAATTTCATCATGTTAATGCCTTAATTTGTGTTTTTCTTGTGAGGATTATTTTAGTTTATGTAACAAGTTGAATATAGAAACATCTATGTTTCAGCTTCAGGAGTGAGTAATTTATAGTTATTGGTATTAGGGTTTAGTCCCTAGTCCTATATTTGCACACCATGTAATAGTTTTCTAATGACAACATCAATACAATTGGATTTTCTCACAATTAACAATATATAAGCTTCCATATCAATAATAGATAGTGCCATATTTCAAAGTCAGAGAATATAGCAAATACTTTATTGTTTCAACATTAAGTCACAAATTCATGACACTGAGATCAGTTGAACAAGGACTACAAAACAGGCAATGCACACCTTTGATTCTTCAAATTCACCATATGTGGCATGCTCCTTGGCAACTGCTACCAACTGGGTATTTATATGGGACTTCAATGTTGGAAGGACAGCCATGATATGTTGTTCTAAAATCTGCAGCATAATTAAATTCACAGACAGCCATAAGCTTAACAGTAAGTATAGTATAACCAATTTGTTTATCTTTTGCCATCAGATGGAGCCTCGTAACGTTAAAATTCAGAGCAGTTACCCAATTCAATTTCTTAGCCAGCTGAGTAACCCCGCAACAATGAGAAAGGCCATGATATGCCTACAGCAGAAAAATTGAAGCAGTTACTATAGGGGACGGTGGGGATGAATGAAGAAGATATCATCTGAGTTTTGCAAAGAAGTGTACTGGATGGTTGCGGAAGAAAGCCTCTTCAGAAGCCAATGCATCCCTAATGCTACGGTTGACATTGATGTCCTGCATTACAAGAGCAAAGTATTTAGATCGTGTACTGGACTTATGAACCCAGAGGTAAGCTTGCTTCTTTGATATGTGAAACATAAATGAAGTACCTCTTGACTACGATTGACAACCCCAACATAACCAAGTCGCAGAGGAATCACATTGCCAAGTAAGAAATTGCGTGCATCAGTACCTCTATCCATTATATCCAGCTGTAAGCACAAGAACAAACTAGTGATATTAGACCAGTGCAAGTGAACCACCATAGTCACAAACTAAAATTTATGAGAAACCACAAACAAGACCTTTGTGATGACTCCAATTGTGCGAAAACCTGCCGGCAATTAATGATTTGCATATCAGTCAATCCAATTTAAGATAAAATCTATTTGATCTATAGCTACTCAATCACAAACAGGACGGAATAAAAAAAATAAAATGACATATTTGACAATCATACCATCTGGATCAGCATTTCTTGCAATTTGAAGTGCATCAGAATTTGCTAAATCTGCATTTGCTGGTGATACAGCTAGTATAATACAAGTCTCATATTTGATATATGACATTATCATTGTTCTAATTCTAGCTTCAATGTCACTTGGTTGATCACCTACTGGCACTTTAGTAATTCCAGGCAAATCGACAAGAGCAATATTCAAAACATTGGGAGAGAAAATTTTCAAACGAATCTGTTTATCAGAAATAGCCTTTCTCATTCCAGCTTCTCTATCAGTTTCTGCCTACAAGAGAGAATAAGTAGAACGATAGTAAGAACTCTGGAAGAAACCAAAATAGTTTTATACTTAAATCTTAATCATTCAAGCTTGTAATTTATCTGATCATCAGAACTCAGCAACCATAAATCACAGAATAGATCATTGTATTCTGAAAGATAGAGAGTTTACACTATTCTTTTTAGCTCTTGAAAAATTTTATATTACAAAATTTTCACATCTCAGGATATCTAAAGAAGTAAAATACTCAAAATCTCAGGTAGGGTCATTTTGTTCATCCCTTGCTTCTTATTAAATTAGGTTCTTTTTATTCACCTCAATTAATGCCTAGGGTATGGGAATGTGCATACTTGCAGTTTCAGTCAAAGAGAACTAATGGAGAACAAGGCCCACAGTACTAGAAAATGGTTTATACACATCGCACTACAATGTAATGTAGGTGAAATGCCTATGTTTCAACAAGTTGCTCATCAGTACAAAAGTGTGATAAAATACCATTCCTTTCAAAAAGAGAAAAAAAAATAATGCTCAAGTTAAAGTAATATTAAATGATCATCAAACACGAAACCTGCACATGGAATTGATTGAAAATTTGGTAATACATGTTCTTGGCTCCAACACTTGAAATTTTGAGTTGGTTGAGGAGTCACATTCAAAAGAAAGATATAGAGAAGAAAGTGGTGATCATCTTCATTGGCTAAGAAAAGCCCTCTGTCTAGGTGAAGCCTTGAGTTTGCAACTTGTTATATGAATTGAAAGTGTTTAGAAACTAGTCAGGACTAAGAACCCAACCAATTGGTTTTTGATTTCGCAGTGTTCGAAGCAATGGTGGTTCCATACTAGATAGACATTGTATAGAAAAAATATGGAGAAGATATGGAACTAACTTCTCTTTGGGAAGGGCTTGTAGGTCATACTAAGAAAGGAAAGGAAAGGGGTCGAAGGAGACTTTGGGAGGAAGACATTCCCCCACTCCTTAGGACCATTACCACCTGAAGAAGAAATGGTCCTTTTGAGAAACTGATTCAACTGAAGCCCCAAAGGGATGCCTTTAGGCAGAAAATTAGGAATCATCCCCCTTGAGGAAGCCCTACCCATCCTCGCCTAATATTATGTTGACTAGGTTTGGTTCAATAGGTCGACAAGTAGGAACACTATAGCTTTTCCAATTAACAGTACCCATCTAACTATTGTTTTTTAATTAATAATATTTTTATCTTGTATAATGCTCTTTTTTATGTCAGAACCTATTAAGTCATTTGAATATGAGATTTCAGTCAACTACTCAAGACCAATATCAAAATGTGCTCAACAACTATGCCATTCTATACATATGCAAAAAATCAACAAATATGCAATTCTAATATATGTCTAAAATATCTTCTTTAAGACAAGGGGAAGGGACAAATTGAAATTTTCAAAATTTTGGCCAAGGTTTAGTACGTACATTATTCCCCATTGTTCGACGAAGCATCTATCATTGTTTTAAAAAGCATCCTAGAAAACCTAGATGGTAGGAACCCATAATAAGGGCGCCTGAGGTTGGTTTAGGGTAGAAGAGAGAAAAAAACTGATGGGTTATTGGGTATTAGCAAATAACCCTGACTATCATAATTTTCCGCCTAACACCTTTTCTACTGATGTCATCTATAGAATGGTCAAGAAAAGTAATAGGGTCTAGTTCCAAAAAACATGCTTTAGGCAGCACCTAATCTTCTTGTTCTCTTCCTTCTTTTCTTTTTTTTTTCTAAAAGCCCCCATTCATGATAACAAGATCCACAACAGTAGTGTCCCGTAACAAACAAACAATTAACTAACATGTAAAAATGCATAAGGTTGAAGTTGTCAAGCCAAAAGGCAGCAGTTAACTAGAGAAGCACAATTTTGAAATTCCCGAGGATTTTTTAAACGATCAGAAGGAGAACCCAATCTCACTGGTACAAATAATAAAAACGAAACATCCAAAAAAAAATCAACACTAGACAACATCAAAAGCCTTAATCACCTGGATTTCACGACGGATCTCCGAGAAATCATAGAACCTCTTGCCTGGCAAGTGGAGAAACTCCCCCCACTCCTTCCTTCCCTCAACCGCAGAGGCCGAGGATGACTCCAGGCGCACCAACTGCAGGACCAGAGGCCGCCGGGTACAAATGTCGGTGCCCCGCGGTAGGAAGTCCCTGCCGACGAGGGACTCGAGCACGCTGGACTTCCCACTGCTCTGGCTCCCGACGACCGCCACCTGTGGGAGATTTATGCTGAAGGAGCTCCCCAGATGAGCGAAAATGTCCTGGAGCCTATTCATAATCGGGATCAGCCCGTGCCCTACTGCTGCAGCCTTCGGTGCATCCCCGGCCGGGAGGCCATCCTCCGCCATTGAATTGGCTCTCGTTGCCGGTACGAAATGTCTCAGGCGGATAGAAGAGGAGCCCCGGAAACCCTAATTGGTTTGCGCGAGGCGGAGCAGAGTCCAGAGAGCGTCCCAGAGAAAAGCGCAGGCAGCAAAGAGACCCCGACAGATTATTCCCCCAAAGCCCAGTTTATTTATAGCAGATGGGGAATGACTTTACTGCACTTTTCCATTCAGCCTTTCCCCTCGACAAAGTTTTTGCTTTTCGGGAATGAAATTAGGGGTACTTTCGGTATTACATGTTTCTTGGAGAAGGGTCAAATGCCTTTAAATAACTACGATTTAAAAAAAAATAAAAAAATAGCCGTGCGATGCCAAGGAATCTTATTTCATCTGGACGGTGGATTTTGTAACCTCAGAAATAAGAAATATGCGGACCCATCTTATTGTGTTTGGCATATTACTCTAGTATGAGCGTTTCCCTTTTCTGCTGTACATCAGCATCTCAAAGAATAGGAGTTCAGCAAGAAGGAAAAGAAGAAAAAGAATAAAACAGTGCTGCCAATCTAGACATTCAATTTCTCGATGATGATGGTTGGTTAATTATATGTGCTACTTGCGCTTCCATTCTGCTCTGCCACGCACTATCTCTGCTTTATCCTCTTGCAGACGAAGTGTGTGCGTGCTTCGCAGTTCGACACTGTATGAACTTGTTGTATTCACAGGGTTCTCCACGCCTTCATTCAGGCTCGTGAGGGACTCGAGAAGATTAGACTGTCGACATTCTCTGCGGTACTCGAGGGTCATGCTGGTGAGACGATAGTCTTCCAGTACATTCATGGGAACGCTCTGCAATTGGTAGGAAGCAGTCCTATTCAAATTCCTTGGAGCAGTAGACAGACAATGAAGAGAATGCATAATTACCTCCATGATCCATCCTATGTATTTCACATTGTTTACGTGTTGATTGACGTCCATGTCACTCCACCTTGGCTAAATCATGTGAAAGAAACATGTTTAATTAGTTCTGGATTAATGATTGATTCAGCTTAAAACTGAACAAGCAATAAAGTTCACACTTACTGCTAAACCTGACTTGATGTTCTCTGCAGTGTCTTCAGTCAATTTCTCGATCTTTTCATTGTCACAGCTGCCATTAAAAAATACTCTCCTTTCAAGATAGAAGGGTTTCACTTCTTCCCTCACCTGCTCCGGTAACTTAGACAACTTTCTTGTTTCTCTGTTCATCATCACCCAGTTGCTGCATGTGTAGCAGAAAAAGAAATTTGAGGTAAGAGAAGTTCCTGATCGTGGTGAAGCTGAAAGATTCATCTATCTACCTCGTAGCTCTTGTTATTATCTTTCGAGTGCTGCAGTCTCGGATCATCCAGTCTCTGCGCATGCCATTCTTCCCAGATGCTGCTACCCAGGTGTCGATCTCGATCACATCTCCCCTGAAACAGCCATTAATGGCTTCATCAGTTGCGATATATAAAATGCAATGCTGTATGGCACTAGGGAGTTCTGGATATACCAGCGGCTGTACTTCTCGACTTGAATGTTGATTCTCGTAACAACCCATATCAGTTTCCTAAGGCTCATCTGATGTGTCGCACCAAATCCATCACTGGCTAGGCCGGAACTCATGACATGATTCAGTGCTGTCTCCTGTTCTTGTTAATCCGGCACAGAATATTTAGTCACGGTGAAGCAATGAAAGAACAAGAGATAGACAGATATATATATACAGAGGTAGAAGGCAAGGACCTGTAGGAGATTCAGAAGGGTCTCCATGGTTGCAGTTTCGTCAGGTCCAATCTCATAAGATCTGATCACAAAGGTCTGTCTGTAAACAAATCTGTCCTCCACAAACCTCCCAAGCCTGTAAGCATGCATGGATACTTCACCACCATCATCGACCCGGCGCACTGCAGATTCGTTGCCGGTAGACAAAGAAGCCTCACTGCCATGCACCACTCCATTCACCTTCCTGCCATTGACCCTGTCCACGCTCGCCTGTTTACTACCATTGCCACCACCTGCCTGCACAAGAACTTCCCTGAGCTTTCCCTTCCTCGCCCAGCAAATGGCACTAGGCTCTTCCTTCCTGACCGGCCATGCCCTACGAAGGTGCAATAATCTGGTGCTGCCGCTGGAAGCCATGGACATTGCGACCGCCTCGCCGTATAACTCCATTGCTCAAATACTCATGGGCATGAATGGCTTCGCATCGAAACAGGGGCGGGTCAACAACTTCACAGAGAGATGGATGACAGTTGATCCATGCTTCCGGGCCTTAAGAATGGAAAGAGCACCAGCTTTGGAGCGAGAAGATTGCAAGAAAAAAGTGCAGCTCAACCACTAAGAAGAGGGCAATTGTGATCTAAGGAGGTTGGGAATGGGATGTGTGCTTGGTTGTGAGCAGCTCAACTGCTCTCTCCTGCACTGAGTTGACGTACCAAACATATCTGACTTGAATAATTGAAAAGTTGAAAATCCAGCTTTGGATTCTCATGGATGAGCGAGCTTCTCGGTGCTGCTGCACTAATGATTCCTTCAAAATCCGTGAATGGTGAACGTGCAAATTAATGCGGAGTGAATGCGTTTGTTTAAGAACTTTTTTCAGTTCTTCGATCAAAATCTGTTTGTTTAAATTCTTCGATGGAATGTATAAAGTTATTAAGTATGAAATCCATTTTTTCTTTTCTTAAAAAAGGATTTGAGTTCCCAAAGTGGACCACTTGTTGATCTTAGTAGCAATAAAATCTTATTTAGAAATTAGATACAGTAATCGATTTGGTAATAACCTATCGTAGAGTTAATTTTCACCAATAAAATCTCTAAAGCAATAGGCATAAATTGTGGACAAACTCCTAATTAAGTATTTAATTATTAATATTTTTGCCCTTTTAGGAGCAAGACGTTCAGAGACTACTTAAACATTCACGGTTTTGAATTTCAACTACTCTATACTATAGAGTATTTTTCTTTGATGAAATGAAAAATCTAAGAAATTGATTGTTTAGTTGTATCCAAGGTCCAAATACCTTATATATTAAAAAATAATAATAATTAAGTAGAAGTTAATATTTTGAAAAAAAAAATCTAAAGCAAATCTATCACAAATAAAACGATAACACCCTGAGTTTCTTAAAATCTAATTCAAGAATCATAAAGAGATTCATCATCTTAGTTGTATTTTATTTTAGCCTAAAAAATCATTATTCTTGCACATTTTACTAAGATTAACATAATTTTGAGGGTGAAATAGTTAAAAAAAACTATTCTTTAAGATACCAATTCCTTTTTTATGATAACAATTCTTCTTTTATAATAATTAATTTTCCATTTGAACTAAAATATCAAATAATGTCTATACTTAAGCTAAGCTCGATAAAAAAAACTTAAACTTAAAAATTTTAATTAAAAAACTTAAACAAATTTAATAAGATAATAAATAAAAGATGTGCATTAAAAAGTCCAACAAAAAGGAATGGCATTTGTTTAACAGAAAGAAACTGACAAACCTAAAATGAAGTGGCATTATAATTATTATCCACAATCGAGCAATAGATGGAGTTCATAAATCATAATAATAATGAATCTATACAAGAAAGTAGCTCAAACTGTTAATATGTTAGGGCATCTCCGATTCATACATCAAAATACTAAATTTAATATAAAAATAATATCAAATCCCTCCAACCCATACATCAATTGTGGCAAAAGGCGAAACGCTCGTCTCCAACCCATACATCAAATTCTTATACCAAATTTAATGTATGAATAATGTAACATCATATTTGATGTTACACTATTCATTATACCATATTTGGTATAAAGAGAATTTTTATTTTTTTAATCTTATATTATTATATAATTAATAAAATAAAATATAATTAATTTATAATAATTATTTTGTTGACTTTATTTATATATATAGGAATATTAATTATTTATTATAAATTTAAATTAAGTGTATTTATTAGTATATTTTAATTGTATTATATATATTTGTAAAGATTTAATTTTTTAAAATTATTATTTTTAATTTATTTAATATATTTTAATTATAATTATATTTATAAATTATATCATTAATTTCACAAAAAAAATATAATAAAATATTAAAAAATTTAATATACATAAATATAAAATACATTAACAATTACACTAACATACAAAATAAAAATAATAACACTAAATCAAAATATTATTAATAAAAATTTTAAAACACAAATAACATTAAACTTAACAAACACTTACAAATAAAAAATACACATTAACTTAAAATTACTTTAATAATATTATAATAATAATAATCAATATTAATAAATTAAAATATATATTAATAATTAAATTAATGAATAAAATAAATAAAATATTCTAAAATATATATTTTTTTAATGTGAGTAGATTAAAGTTGAAATTAAATTTAATGTTAAAATTATATTATTTTAGTATAAAAATTACATCAAATTTGATAATTATGATTTAAAATGATCTAAATATGAATCGAAACTAGTGGACCCCAACATCAACATATCAAACGTCTGTGATATCCGAACTATTTGTAATATCAAGCTATCATGTTAGAATTTATTTATAATTTTCAAATTTATCTAATAATTAATTTGCGAGAACAAATAATTCATTTTTAAAATTAATCAGATCATATAAATTAGATATTCAAGTTAAAAATGAAGGAATTAGTGAAGAAGCTTATGAGCATTCCCTTGACCGGGTAAGTATTTGCCATATGATGTCAACCGATTCCTTAGTTTATTCCATTCAAAATCACATGTTCTACAAATTGAGTTGATTAGTAAATTGTCACAATGAGATCTAGGGGTCAAATCCTGGCTAGTAGCCAGGTTCCTGCCCCCCTTATGCACTAGTCACTGTTC
>JBBUKS010000008.1:298017-324442 GCA_038050645.1 Hedychium gardnerianum | reverse complement strand
CATCTTTCTTGAGTGTGGCGTCAATATCCTTCCCTACATCTGAATATCAAGGCGATCCGTTTCCAAGGTGTTTATCATTAGGTAACCTAGATTGCATGCACTGGAGGTGAAAAAATTGTCCAACAGCATAGACAAGACAATATTCTGGTTGTAGTGAAAAATCAATAATTATTCTAGAAGTTGTAGCTGATTATGATATGTGGATCTGACATGCATATATTGGATTGACAGGATCGAACAATGATATTAATGTACTTGAATCTTCTCATCTTTTTGCTAATCTTGTTGAAGGTAATACTATTCCTGCTCGTTATGTCATTTAAGGAAAAGAGTACAATATGGGTTACTATTTAGCTAATGGTATATATCCAAAATGATCAACACTTGTTCAAACGATTCATGCTCCACAAGGTCGAAAGAATAAATCATTTACAATGAAGCAAGAAGCGTGTAGAAAGGATGTTGAGCGAGCATTTGGCGTGCTCCAATCACGCTTTGTAATTATTACAAGACCTTCACGTTTTTGACAAAAAAATATTTTACATGATATAATGACATCATATATTATTATGCATAATATGATCATTGAAGATAAACGTGATTTAAATACACTAGTCATGGAACACTTTGAGTTGCCAACTCTAGATGTTGAGCCAACGGTAGATAATAGTATTCGATTTGAAGAGTTTCTAGTTTGATACAAACAAATCAAAGATAAAGAAGCTCATATCACGATTCAAAATGTATTAATTGAGTATTTATAAAAATAATATAGTAATTCTGAAAGTTAAAGTCTCATAATATTATATTTTTAATTAAGTATTATTATAATATTATATTTTTAATTAAGTGTCATTATTTGTTTTAAATAAAAAATAATAAAATATTTTAATTATCATATAAAATTATTAATAAATTAAAATATATGTTGATAATTAAATTATGAATAAGAAAAATAGAATATTCTAAGGAATATATTTTTTTGGTATGATATGGTGTGGATAGGTTGGAATTGAAATTATATTTAATATTAAAATTATATTATTTTAGCGTGAAAATTATATCAAATTTAGTGATTGTGGTCGGAGAGGTCTTAGATCAGTCTAACAAATACCTCGATCACAGCATGTACAAGAATACCAAATGCATAGCCAGCAATGGAGCAGAGTTTAACAAAGGAATAAGAAGACTGCAACGATGATGATGATGGCCGTAACAAATTGTGAAACCACCGAGTTTGGCGATAAAATGTAGTAGCATAGCCATCATGTGCTAGAACCCCAACCCTGGATCCTCTTTTGGAGTAGATGATGTAACACGAAGGATTGCCTGAGCACTTAAAGGCGAGAGGTTTGCATGGCAGAAGGTCTCCCAGGACTCGGCATCCACCAGTTCGGCGAAGTCTTTCAGGGAGGTTCGAGAATTGACATAAATGGCTTGCAGTTCCCTTGATTCGGGAAGCTGGTCGCTGAGCTGGGATGCTGCAATTTGAATGAGCTTGTCGATTCCGTAAGCTTTGATCCCTTCCATTCCCTGCAACCAATAATTTTCAGTTGATGTGAATCAATCTCAGCAAGTTCCAAGTGATAGTTTGCAGGAGACTGCATGTCCAGGAGTTAAAGAAAAAATGATACTTGATTTAGAAAGTCAAAAAGTTATTCAAATGGTATATGATCAAAACTTCATATAGTCACACAAAGCTTGTTGCCATCAGGATGGATTAGGATAATGATAATGTGCAAAAGAAAGTTGATATGTGATTGCTTCAAAGTGTGTAAAAATGCTAAAATTAAAGAAATTTTTTACTAAATTTTAAGTCCCATATGCAAGCATTTTGAAGTTCAAACAAAGCACTGTGGTCCTAGGAAGTTGCAAATTTGCACTTAATTTAGTTTGCCAAACAAAGAAAAGTTCAATTCAAATCAGTGAGTTAGGTTGAACATTCCTAGATCCAGAATTTAAACTGGATTACTGAAATATGATTTCATAATTCTAACCATTGCTCAGCAACTGGATGGATCAAAAAGCAATTATACTTCCGAAGAGGAAGAAGGTAACTTACAAGACGAGATACACTCCTGCTGAAACACATAGATGCTTTTGCTCGTACCTGAGGATTTTTGTTGCTAAGATAAGGCAGCAACTTAGGCAACAACAGCGCAGGAGAAACTGAAGTGGTCATTGCTATTAGAGCTGCTACAGCAGCTTCACATACAAACCGCTTGTCTTGTGATGATTTCAGTAGTGAATACAGGAAAATAAGAAAATAAAATTTATATATGGTCGGAAAGGAATATACCAGGGGATCCACTGAGTCAATCACTTTATCGTTGTAAGATGTAAATATGTCAACAGATGCCAGAATTGCAGTTTTGCAGTTTTGCAGACAGCACTTCTTGAACTTTTCAGTGACTTCACAATCAATAGAATCACAGATCCTCTATCATATAAGGTTAGGAAAAAGAAAATAGTAAAGAAGATGACTAATGTCACTTGAGAAATGTCTACTAACTCAATTACACAAAACACATTCACTGTAGTCTAATAATACTTGTAAGGAAAAATAGAGTAAATGACTCACAAGACCTCAAGCAGCTTTTCCTCATGATACATGGACAATTGGCACACATTATTAAGGGCTTCACATACTGAAACCCAGTCCTTGGAGTCTAGCCTAGCTAAATGAGTCTACATAATAATTAAAAAAAAAGAAGAAATAAGAAACCCCGTGTTCTTCATTAGGTGAATGATAATTGCACTGTAGGTGCACAGGAAAAGGATGATAACATACATCAAAGCTGGCATTGACATCAAGTAAATCAACCAGATTTTCTGATTCTATGTACTCTACTTCCGAATTTCCTGCCTCTGTTCCATTGCTCACCACAACATCACCATAAATAGATGGAATAGAAAAGCAGGGAGGATTTTTCTTCTGTAACTCAGACCCATTGTCAGTGATATTCTCATTAAATGACTTTGTTAAATTTCCTTTGCCATCAATTTTCTTATACAATCCCAAAGCTATATTTATATTGTGATCCCTGAGAGCTTTGGTCGACATTACACCTACTAAATCAGAAAGAAAAATGATAAGATGAAGATGACACAAAACCAAAATCAAATATGGTATTCATTGAATAATGTGGAATCATTGAAATATATACATCTATTAAAGTCTGTCTAATGTAGGCCTGTAGAAGCATTATCAGCTACGGACTTCATTGGACATACAACTAAACATGGTATAATCATAACTGAATTTATTGAAACAACAACAATAAGACTAGTTTAAATTCCCAACACTATGGATAGACATGATTCAATATATAGCAATGCCACATATTGGAATTAGCCGGCTATTATGAATGTATATGTTTATGTAGCTGCCTAGAGTGAAAATATAATTAATAAATTTTAGTAACAATAAGATTTTGCAATAGAGTAATTTCATGTACTCTATTCTAGAAAATGTAATTAATTTTTTCAACAGAGGTTGGGATTAACAAGTCAAAGCATGTAATTATTAAGTTAAATCAATAAATTAACCAAAAATTAAGGAACGGCATGACAATCAACTTGAACATATCAAATTCAAGCAGGTTTTCTAGATAATCTAAAAAGAATCTTCTATTATACATAAAAAAATACAAAGAAAGTGATTCAGAATGAATTATAGGCAAAGAGAGAGACAAAAACAACAATATCCCTAGATTTTTACTCTCAACTCCAAAACGTGAACAACAAATTGACTAAAGCCAACTGGTCCTTTTAAGAAACATTAACCAAGAAAATTATGATATTCATGGATAATATGGTCGAATACAATCTCTAGAACACAAATATATATATATATATATATATGAACATACAAATTTGTATGTTTATTTATATCTGTATTCATGTCCTACAAATACAGATGTCGATGGTTCATTGACAACATTTCAACAAATTTTTATGACAGGAAAATGGAAAAAACTGTATCTACTTAAATATAATGATGAAAATGGTTTAACATTGTCTCTAGTTCTAGACAAGCACGGTAAAGTAAAATCCAATTTTTTTCCTGCTAGTCCTAGACTTCTAGTCACACTGAATATTTACTGGCAAAGGTTCGTCAAACATCCTTTAGATACATAGGAAATATCATTAGGAGATGGAAAAAAAAAAGATCATGATGGATGGCATCTGTTTCCTCTCTCTCGAAAATAACAGAGAACATCAATTTGGTTTGGAAAAGCTTCTCTGAAAATGATCCATCAATTTCTAGCACATTTAAACTCTAGAACAATGTGAATAGTCGCATTCATAGTATCCAACAACTAAACCCACTTTTCCTAGCTTTGCATACACTACAAGCAAGATGGACTGTAGATATTCCACTCATGACACTATCAACAGGACGACAAGTGATCATTAAAAAATTGAAACAAAAATATCAATCTTCCTTTCGAGATCTGAAACTACGGTAACACCAGCAACACTCGAGATCGAGAGTGCACATCAAGATCACAAATTGAGTGAGCAAACGGTCACACCAAACGATTATCAACCAAAAGAGATCCCAAGAGTAGAGATGCAGCAGCGGCGAAACAACCTCCGTTGTCCCACTAGGTTCACAGTCCACCTCAACAAAAACGACACGAGCAAAGATTTAACTTTTCACCCTAGAGAACGAAAATAATAAAAATAATAAAAATCAACCACAAAAAAACCGAAACCGCCACATCAACCACGCCACATCATATGAAAAAAAAATTCAAGAGATACAAATAGAAGACACATAACAAGAATTATGACTGAAACTATCACAGATAATGACACTTTAGGAATCGACCTAGTTTAATCCGGACATATTATCATGTGTCCATTTATAGGTACTACTTTATTGAAAAAAAATAACAACAATAACATCAAGATTCAACATCACAATGATCACTAAGTTTATAACCAATAATGTGACAACGGCCAGGCTAATAATATATTTATAAAAAAAATTCTTTTAAATAAAGCATGCAACTAAAAGATATTGGATTTCTAAATCGTCTACCACGAGCGCCTCACGATTTACCTTGGCGACCAATGAGAAATTTTCGTAAAGTCAGACTGATCGCCCCAGGTTCGACTGTTACCTATTTCATCAATAACGTGATAAAGGGCCTTGAGGTAAAGTTGAGGGACATAGGACGCCTTCTTAATTTCTCAAATTTTTTAGGATCGAGTTTCAGATTTAGTGAATTAACGGATAAATTTTCTTTAATAGACGGTTGACCTAAGAATGTTGGGTTAATCAGCCGTCCGTTGCAAGCGCTTCCCAATTTACCCTAATGACCAGTGAAAAATTTTCATGCGATCGAACCGGTCACCTCAGGATTAATCGACGTAAGTTGGATACCTAGTGTCAACTAAAAAAAAATCATATGACAACTAGCCCGTGATAATGGTGCAACGATAAAACATTTTAGTAATTAATCAAACATCTAAAGTTTAAATCATAACTACGACGTATTACAGGACATTTTCCTTCAATGAAATGACAAACCTAAGAACCTTGGCCGTTCCAGATGGACAATCGCGAGCACTTCTCGATTTACTCAAGCGATCGATGGGAAACTTCAATGAGGTCGGACTAATCACTCCAGGAATAATTGATTTGAAGAGTCGGATACCTAAATTATAAATATATATATATAGAGAGAGAGAAATGATATGATGCATACTTTATACTATACACCCAGTGAACACTAAAGGTAAAAAAAATATTTAATTTTTTTAACCTTAATACTATACCCTACCCCCTAAAGACAAAACCCTAAACGACTAAATCCAAAGTTTAAAAAAAATTGAAAAAACGCTATGCACCGCAAGTTGCACATAGTTATGTAGTGTGCAGTGCGCAGCATAACAAAACGTTATATATATATATATATATATATGAATAGTGAAATACTGCGCGACTTTTCATTCGCTCCTATGCGCGATAGGTACTCGAGGCGCCTATAATTGATTCAGGCGCCTCGAGTGTTACTTTTTTGTTTTTCATTTTTTTTATTTTTAAAAAATAAAAAAAGATCTTAAATCTTAAAGCCTAAATATTATATCTCGAATGTCGTATATCCGGTGAGCATCTAATTTTTTTAAAATTTTTTTTTTAGCTTGAATACTATATCTCAACCCCTAAACCCTAAAGGCAAAATTCGCTCACTCCATGTGCACCAAGTATATGTTTTTTTTAACTTATTTTTTTTTTTTAGAGTTTAGGGTTTAGAATTTAGGATTTAGTCTTTGGATTTAGGTTATAGTATTTAAGCTAAATAAATTTTTAAAAAATCAAAAAAAATACTTGATGCACACAAGGTAAGTAGCATAAGATAAATAACATATCATTCCTCTCTCTCTCTATATATATATCATGTGACAACTGAAGTATTTATATCTTGTCTAAAAAATTATTATTTTCATTCTTAACTGATGTGGCGGATTCTTATAGCTTCCATGTGTCCCATGGGATCAAAAGTCATGCTAAGTTGTTAGTCATAGTCAAGGTGACTGGGATGAGATCCGTAGTGGTCAAACTTAGCCTAGACGAGCCACTAGGATCGGATTCGTCAGTCTCAGCTCCTGACGCTCACATTGTTTCTGGCTAAGCTGACGTCATCTTTGTCTCAACCTTTGCCTCCGATCTCGACATCATCTCTCATCTCTACTTCTGACGCTGACATCATCTCTAGCTACGCTAATGTTATCTCTGGCTCTGCTGACGTAATCCCTCCGCCTCTAGTTTCGGCATCATCTCTCAATCTCTGCTCCTGACGCTGACATCTTCTCTAGCTATGTTGACATCATCTCTGTCTCAGCCTCTGCCATCGATTTCGGCATCATTTCTCAGTCTTAACTCCCAATGTTGACATCATCTCTAGCTATGCTGATGTCATCTATGTCTTAGCCTCTGCATTTGGTTTCGGCATTATCTCTCAGTCTTAGCTCCCGACGCTGACATTATCTCTGGCTATGCTGACGCCATCATTGTCTCAGCCTCCTATTTCGGCATTGTCTCTCAGTCTCAACTCTCGATGTTGACATCATCTAATGATTAGTTCATTCAATAGTCAGCTCATTTGATGGGATATATTAATATAATTGATCAATATTGGTTCGATTGGATTATATGAATGATGAGTGAAAACATAGTTACTACTTGATTTTGTAAATTAACTCAGATATTGAGTCAATCATAAATTACATACATATGAATTACACTGAATAGCTAAATAATGTATTTATTTATGATATATTATGAATAGTATGAACATCATAGCTGAACTCAATAAGGGAGAGAAATTATATGAGGATAATTATAAAATATAGCATCTCAAGATGCAATATGTTCTTGAGGAACAAGAATATCTACAGGTTGTAAATCAGATTATGGAAGAACATGCTGATGGTTCAACAACACAGCATAAACGTGATCTTGATGCCTATAAGACATGGAAGAAAAATGACTCGACTGCTAAGGGTATATTGGTTAGTTCAATGGTAGATGACCTAGTCTATGAGTATGAACTATTTTCATCGACTCATGCTGTCTGGCATGCCCTGAGAGGAAAGTACAGTGGAGTAAGTTTAAGCAAGCTTCGTCAGTTGACAATTAAGTTTGACAACTGCAAAAAGCGTCTGAATGTATCCATGGCCCAACATCTGAGGGAAATGACTAATATAATTCGGGAGCTAAAAGTTGTTGGTCATAAGTTGACTGATGAACAATAAGTCTAGGCAGTAATCCATTTCCTTCATGATTCTTGGGAGACGATGAAATAGAATTTGATTCACAGTGAAAGTATCAAGATTTTCGCAGATGTCTCATGCTATGTTGAACTGGAGGTGGAGAGAATTGAATCCACAAGGATTTTTTGCCAAGCTTTTGTAGCTGATAGTTTTGTTAAAGCATCCGGATCCAAGAATAAGAGAAAATGGTTCAAGAAAAGAAAGGGAAAGGGAAAGGGAAAAGAAGCTGTCAATACTACTGTTGCTGGACTAGGTTAGGCCCAAACAAGAAGAAGTTAATGGAAAAGAAGCATGGACAGAAATCCAAAAGCAAGTTCACTTGCTATAACTGTAGCAAAAAGGGTCACTTTGCTCGAAAATGTACTAAGTATAAGAAGATAAATCCAATGTTTATCTTCTATTCATGGGCACTATGTTGCTAGTATAACGTTGTTAGCTGATTTTTATCCTTTGTGGATTATAGATTCAAAAGCAACAAATCATGTAGCTTGTGAGCGAGCTACATTTGTGGAGTACCATCGGGTACCAGTTGACAACAAATGGATATTTGTGGGAAACAATGCAAGGATTGAAGTCAAAGAAGTTGACACTTGCAAACTCAACCTACGTGGTAGACATACCTTATTTCTACATGATGCCCTTTATGCTTCTGAAATTCGACATAATTTAGTTTCTGTTACAAGTCTTCTTGATTTGGATTATTGTATAAACTTTTAAGCTAATGTGTGGAACTTCATATTAACTCTGTGTTAATTAGATATGATTTTTTAACAAATGATTTCATGGTTCTTGATGTAAAATCAGATAATGATTATGGTATTGATGGTTGTTTTTCAAACATTATTCTTACTAGCAATGTTGAGGTTAATAATGAAGTTTGACATACTAGATTAGGACATATTGGACAAGAACACATGAATAGATTAGCTAAAGAGGATCTGCTAGGCACTCGATAAACTTGTCAGTGTGTAAGCATTGTCTTGCTAGAAAAACGACTAGGAAATCATTTGATAAGGTTATTAGAGCTGAATCACTATTATAATTAATTTATTCGGATATTTATGGTCCGATGAATGTGAAAGCTAGACATGAAAGTTCTTATTTTATTACATTTATTGATGATTTCACACGTTTTGGTCATGTGTATTTGATTTCTCATAAATCTGAAGCATTAGATTACTTCAAACGTTATTTGAATGAATTTGAGAATCAATTGGATCATAAGGTTAAAATCTTATGCACTGATCATGAATATTTGTCTGATCAGTTCAAGATAATGTGTAATGATAAAGAGATTATTAAACAACTGACAATCCCGGGAACTCCATAGCAAAATAGAGTTGCTGAAAGAAGAAATCGAACTCTTCTAGATATGGTTAGGTCTATGATGGCTCATGCTAATTTGTCAATTTTCTATTAGGGAGATGCATTATTAGCAGCAGCCTATATACTTAATCGAGTGTCTTCTAAATCAGTTACATCTACTCCATATGAACGTTGGATAGGTAGAAAATCAGATTTGGATAATCTGAGACCTTGGGGGTCAACTGCCTATATTTATGATAAGACTCACAAATATGAAAAATTAGAATCCAGAGGTAAAAAGTGTATCTTTATAAGGTATTCTCATACCTCCAAGGGTTATATTTTCATTTGTGAGCAAAAGGTTAGTACCATCTCTGATATAGAGTCAAGAGATGCAACATTTTTCAAAATTGAGTTCCTAATGAGAGGTGATGAGATGCAATAGAGGAAGAGGAAAATATTACTTTATCAACGAATGAGGTATCACAAGAGATGTCTGAATCTAGTCAACACAGTGGGAATGATATGTCAATTAATGAGATGATTTCTTAACAGTTTAACCTATGAAGAAGTAGTTGTAAGATTATTTCTCAAAAAAGTTTTGATATTGAAAATGAGGCATTAATAATTCTCCCAGTTGACGATGAAAAACCTCAAACTATTGTGGAAGCATTGAGGTGCCCAGTTAGAGAAAAGTGAAAAGTTGCAATAGATGAAGAAATGAAATCTATGAAAAAGAATCAAGTTTGGAAATTAGTTGATCTTTCTCCAGGTCTAAAGGGTATTGGTAATAAGTGGATTCTCAAGATTAAGAGGAAAGTGGATAGATCTATTAATCGATACAAAACTCGTCTAATTACAAAAGGATATACTCAACTAGAGGGTATTGATTTTGAAGAGACATTTTCTCTTATTGTGAAATTTATGTCAATTCGTGTCATTTTAGCTATAGTAGCACATTTTAACTTAGAATTATATCAGATAGATGTAAAAATGATTTTCCTTAATAATAAGCTTGACGAGGAAATCTATATGACATAGCCAGAAGATTATATTGCTGAAAGTCAAGAGAATAAAGTATGTAAACTTAAAAAGTCTATATATGATCTAAAGCAAACGTCAAGACAATGGAAAATAAGATATAATGAAGTTATTTTATCTTATGGTTTCAAAATAATCAATAAAGATCATTGTGTTTACATAAGAAAGGGAAAAAAATCTGTCATTTTATCATTATATGTTGATGATATGCTAATAATTGAAAGTGACATAAAGTTTGTGGTAGAAGTCAAATCATGACTTTCATCACAATTTGACATAATAGATATGGGAAAAGCTAAGTATATCTTAGGAGTAAAGATCATGAGAGATCGATCAAAAAGACTTTTGGGTAATTTGTCTCAAGAGGTTTATATCACTAAGATGCTATAACACTTTAATATATCAGATTGCAACATTGAGCAAACATTTGTAGCGAAAGGTACTATTTTAAGCAAAAGTATGTATCCCCAAACTCCTAAAGAAATAACCGAGATGAAGAAAAAATTATATGCTAGTGCCATTGTTAGTTTAATGTACACTATGTTGTGTACACGTTCTTATATCAGCTATGTTGTTAGCTTAGTTAGCCGTTTCCAGTCAAACCTAGGATCGAGACACTAGAAAGCAGTGACAAGGATATTCAGATATCTTAAAGGGATAACAAATTATTGTCTCTATTTTTATGGATTTAAGATGAACCTGAAGGGCTACACATATACAAATTAGGTAGGAGAACTTGATGATGGAAAGTCCACATTTAGCTATATCTTCTTGTTGAATGGTGACATAATCTCATGGAACAACAAGAAACAAGTTTGTGTAGCGCTGTCGACAATGGAAGCCGAGTATGTAGCTTGTTCAGCGGTTGTGCAAGAAGTTGTTTAGTTAAGAAGGTTCCTAAAGTATATGAAGATTTTAGAGGACAGTGGAAGTCCTATTATAGTGTTCCTGTGACAATCAAGTTGTTATAGTTTTTTCTAAGGATCCCAAATATCACAGCAAGGGCAAACACATAGTTATTAAATATAATTTTATAAGAGATATTATTCACAAGTAAAAGATAATTCTTGAGTATATCCCTACATGTGTTATGCTTACAGATCATTTTACTAAGTCATTGACTAAATAGTCATTTCATGGATATGTGAAGTCTTTGGGACTTCATAGAATGTAATATATTGAAAAGATAATCAGATATGTGAAATATCATGATCTATTCAGTATATATGTTATTGTTACATTTAGATAAAGTCTCGATAAGCATATTGGCAGGTTGAGATTGGTCCACTCACATGAACAATCATCTCTATTTGTTAAGTATAAATAGAGATAAGACCATTACTTATGAGACAACTAATGAAGCTATAAATGGAGACATACCTGTAGGTTGGGGTCGCCTTGATAGTTGTATCAAAATAAGATCTTTTATGAATTAATAATAATAGGAGTAAATGTACCCACCATTTACTGAACCTGCTGAAAGCCATATTAGAATTCATGAGTTGAATTCAGGATTAGGCATTGGGAATATCTAGATCAAAATATATACGATGTTAAAATTGAGAAAAACATGCACTTTTTATTAATAAAGAGAAAAATATCGTAGCATGTGATTCATACCACATGTGTTATAGCGACAATAAGGGTAGTAGGAGAATGAATCTCTGCTTCTCTACTATGTGAGACCCATGAAATTATAAAATAATCTCAATTTTACCCTAATAATCTTGATTTTATCCTGAATGACTATTTAGTTGTCTTCTTGAAGTTTTAATTAGGGTATGCTACTTTAGCATGTATCATATTGACCATGGATGATTTAGTCTATAAAACATGACTAAGAAAGCGACTGATTAAAATAAATGGATTCTAGCTAAAAAAGAAGAGTAAAATACATTTATATCTTTGACATTTATTCACTGATCGACTAATTATATTTTTTGTTTAATGCTTAAAATGTGTTTGTGAATAATTATAATGATTGGAGATATTGAACATGCTCTTGACATAATAGTCATTATGAGATATTAGAGATGTTCATGTTAATGCAAATGATTTAATATAGGATAAATGTAAGATATGAATATTTTCGATTTGTCTTGATGAGCGGTTATGTAAAATGTAACAACTTTTTTAATTTTAATCGCTCAATATATTTGTTGCCGCATGATTTTTTTTTTCCTTAGGTATAAAATGGATGTTCTCATTTTGTCTTTATGATTTAACTTGGACGAATGAGAGATGTTGGTATTTACTGCACATAGTGCTGCATTACTACACTGCAGAGTGCAGTTTAGAAACTGCACAATAGCATTATAAATGCTTGCGTCCAAGGAAGCATTAGGTGATGGGTCAATGAGAGAAGAACATCCATAATTAATAGGAATTTGATTCGTGGAATATAAAGGATTATTCGTGTAATCATTCTTTAGACGGCAAGTACAAACATACATTTTGAGACTTCGATTGTAAGTGTTTACATATAGATTGCTGAAAATATCATGCATTCGTTATAACAATAGTCAAGGTAAATGTTCCCTGTGATTTAACTCCTTCCAAGAGTATGAAATCGTCTTGAAGGAGCCACTAAGATGACGATTTCATCTTTTTATCCAATACATCTCATATAGCTATGTACTGCAACCTGGGGGCATAACATGGATCTGGAGACAGAGAACCGTCATGCTTCCTTATTAACGGAGGAGGCTAGGAGAATGCATGATGAAGCAGAAAAAGAAGGTGTCCATGTTTACCTCCGTAAGCCCAATGTTAGAGGTCGGCCGAATGTAGTCTTGTAGATTCATGGCATCTGATTCTAAGATTTGCACAGAGAAAGAAGACAAGATTAGATAGGATCTTCAAAATTTTCAAAGGTCAAGTAGTTTATCTATCATATTATCAATTTATTATTTTCTTACTTGAGATAAAATCTCGATCACAGCTCAAATTCAACTCATTCACATGTAGCCTTGCAAAATCTTCAGAGCATCTGAACATAATACCAGTTTAATTTTATTGTGATGGAAATCATAACAACTTGGAGATCCAGAACTAGGATAGACAGACTTTGGTAGGACAAGATACCTGTTCAATGGTTCACTGCTATTGAAAAGTGAAATTTGTTTGACTAAAACATTATCATTCAGTCTTAATAATACAAACCCTAAATGAGCTACTAAATGCTGCAATCGCCATTAATATAGTTTCCAAATCCAGTCATATAAGTTAAGTGGTGAAATATGTAACTGAGTTTTCATAGTCAATGAATCACCCCAAATTAAATGGCTGTAATGGGCTATGGACCTGACATCACCTAGCTGATCCAGCTAGTAAAGGGTAGGCCAATTGCTGATATATTCATCTAAGCAATAAAAAGTTAATCTTTAAATTAATTCCGCTCATTGATTAGTCTTTTGTTTAGTAGAATAGTAATGACAAGTCTCACACTTGGCATTGGTTTAGGCATTGCAAAAAATTTGTAAAATTATTTTCATAAAAATGATTATTTCTTTAATGGCTTTCACATCTTTGAATTTGGTAAAGTTCTAGTGAAAAGGGTATAAGCTCTGAGAAGAGGTTTAAAATCATTTTCAATCCCGTATTGACACCAGTGCCTGGGACTCTATTGACTTATTTTCAACTAGCTTTTATCTCCTAGTTAACCTAATTGCCTGAAAAATAAGAAAGTATCAATTTTATAGTCAATTGAGTTAATATTATGTAGAAATAACTCTAAAGGTTTGCTATATATAGTCACTTGCTTATATATTTATATTATATAGTTATTTTTATATTTAGCTATAACTAAGCAAAAAAATACACATTAAATTTAGTGATACTTGGGCTCAGGCATATATAGGTTATGTTTAATTGGGTTTAATGACTTCAACTAGATTCAATGGGGTTTAAGATGGCCTTCATGGATGCAATGAGTTTTATTGATTTGGATTGATTTCATGCTCAATTTAGGTTCAGTCTCATGCTGGTAAAAAAGCGAAACATTCGTCTCCAACGCTTCCGTCAATCCGTCCCCAGATCAACAAGAGGAGATAAATCATGGGAGCTAGTCTAGCTAGCCCGAACAGTGACCAATGCATGAGAGAGGGCCGAAACCTGACTACTAGTCAGAATTTGATCCTTAGATCTCATGCTGGCAACACTCCATATACTAGCCTTCAATCCATCCTGAGGTTCAGTCTCAATTTCTACCTGGGGTTGAGGTATTTCTAAATTAAGCTTGGTTTTGATTTAGTTAATTGGGATGGAGAATATGATTGATCAACTGCGCTCTTTGTTTTTTTTTTTCCCATTGCATCCGTATGAGATCTAGTGAGAGACAATGATCACATGGCATCAAATGGTGAGAGTTGGAGGAGACGGTGAATGCCTCGGTGGCATCATACATTGGCTCAATTATGAGCAAAGGGATATTTGAGGAGCAATGACGAACTGAGCTGATTATGGGATGATAAAACCGAACTTTTACTCACCCTTAATTCTCAGACTCGAAAAGGCGAGCTTACAGCGAGCCCCGTGTGGCTCGCCCCGGAATTAATCAAAAGGTGGTGCAAGAAAGGCGAGTAAACCGTGAGGTTGATAGACGCTGAATGACGAAGGTAGTTCAACAGAATGACAAACTTAATGGGTTAATATGCAAAATCAAACTTGCTCAATTTTTTGTTTTTTAATCTGAACCGATGGAACGATCCATGCATGTCAGTCCATCCCTACTCTTTGATAGTTAAATCGTTATGAAAGGATAATAAAAATAACAGTTAGCATCATCTTAAATGATTGGATGTCGTTGGATCTCATGATAGCAAAATGATCACTAGGTTTATAAACAATCGAGTGCTCATGTCACAACTGAAATGTTTCTAACTCGGTAAATTAATAAAAGGCGTACCTAAGTTTTAGTATTTACCAAAAAAGCACACTTGACTTTGGTATTTACTAAAGGGGGCACTCCCTTATGTGATATTTCCTATTCTACCCCTCCCGCCAACCTCACTTTTCAGACGTCATTTTCCAATACATCTGAATCACATCCTAAAAAATTTTAGTTCGAAAGTGATTTCTACTATTCGGATGCACGTTACCTCATCATGTATCTCACTCTCTCTCTCCGTCCACACCTCATCCTGTTGCTATAGACGCAACGTTATCACAAACTTCTTCCTGTAATTTGGCGGGATTGCAAATGAGTAAGTAGAAAACAGGAGTATTGTCGTAAGACGTTCAAGAGGTGACTTCGAAGGACAACGACATTCAAGAACCACGTCATTGAAGAACAACATCGTTGAAGAACATCAACATTGAAGGATAAATTTCAAGCAAGACTGAATTTGGTAGAAGAAGATAGATAAAGATTATTTAGTGATGTACGTATCAATTTGCTATTATAAAATTGGTTTGTAATGTCAAAAAAATAGTGTACACTTTTGTAGCAAACGATGATTACACAAATCGTGTTTATGTTGTCCATCGATGCGTGGGGAAGGTTTATGGAATAACACCAGCAATATGGTGTCCTCCATTATTTATTCAGGCTCTCTGGAGGTGCTCCAGGATACCAGGACTACATTGGGCTTGATATGGGATCATATCAGGCCCACCTTGGGCCTGATATCCCGATACCAGGCCCACTTTGGTCCTTGATCTTAACTTCTGTTTGACACCATATCTACCTTCTCCTCGCTCAACCCTTCCTAGTGATTGCGAGTTTGCAGAAATCTAAATATCCTAAGTCTATCAGTGAATTTTGATCAAAACTCACTGATGAACCTAGACATGTCCGATTGCACCCAATTCAAATTCTATGGGTTTCTAGTGTTGCAAGGACTCCAACGGTATGGTCCATTGCTTATTTAGGACTCTCTGGTGGTGCTCCAATGTTATGATATGTTTCAGCTTGAATGTGGGCCTAATATGATAAGATATCAGGCCCAACGTGGGCCTAATATAATCTCATATCAAGCCCACTTTGTTCCTTGATCACAACTTTGATTTGACATCATATCTACTTTCTCCTCGTTCAACTCTTCCTAGTGATTATGAGTTTACAGAAATTCAAATATCCTAGGTCCATCAATGAATTTTGGTCAAAACTCACTAATGAACCTAGACATGTCCGATTACACCCAATTCAAGTTCTATGAGTTTCTAGTGTTGCAAGGACTCCAACGGTATCGTCCATTGCTTATTTAGGGCTCTTCGGTGGTGCTCCAATGTTACGATATGTTTTAGCTTAACTGTGGGCCTGATATGGGATCATATCAGGCTCACTTTGTTCCTCGATCATAACTTTGGTTTAACATCATATCTACCTTCTCCTCGCTCAACCCTTCCTAATGATTGCGAGTTTGCAGAAATTCAAATACCCTAGGTCTATCAGTGGATTTGGTCAAAACCTATTGATGGACCTAGACAGGTTTGATTGCACCCAATTCAAGTTCTATGAGTTTCTAATGTTGCAAGGACTCTAATGGTGTCGTCCATTGTGTATTTAGGGCTCTTCGGTGGTGCTCCAATATTACGATATGTTTCAGCTTGAATGTGGGCCTGATATGGGATCATATCGGGCACGTGGGCATATCAGACTCACTTTGTTCCTTGATCACAACTTTGGTTTGACACCATATTTATCTTCTCCTCGTGCAAAACCTACTGATCAATTATGAAAATCTAGTATGTACATCATATCTATCATTGCTTGCTTTTTGAATTACAGTACCACTTGATTATGAAGTTGTAACTTTGCTAACTTAGTTTGTAATTTATTTTTAGAGATGATCATATTGTTGAAGAAATTATCTCTGAGATATGGAATACGCTTAATGCAAATTTTGTCATGGGACAGGGATCTAATGTAGTAAAAATATCCAGAACTAATATTCCATCATCTTCTGAGTATATTGGTGTGGGAAACACAAATAGAAATACAAGCAATTTGACATTTGAATTAAATGAAGAAGCAAGTAACCTAGAAGATGTGGTTCTGAACCCCTGTGCAACACTTGTTGAATACTTTGAGCCTACTTAGAGTGAGGAGGAAGAGCATTATATCCAGATTGCCGAGCAATTACAACTCAATGCAGATGTACAAGGATTCTTAGCTGATGATATACAGATTGAACAATATGAATTTCCCCCAAAACAGTACAGTGACTTAGAGGAGAAGTTCCCAATAGCTGATGATCCATATATTCTTAATTCTCGATTGCTACAAATGTCAATTGGAGAGGCAACAGATGAGCATAAATTTTTCGTTGGACAACTTTTTTCGTCTCGACAAGAGTTCAAGAATGCACTTGTAAAACATGCCATGATTAAACATATGAGATATAACCCAATTAACACCCGGATAAATAGAGTTAAAGCAGTCTGCTTCAATCAACCATGTACATGGAGAGTAGTTTGCTAGGGGGATGTTGAGTTCACTGTTACGAAATATGTAAAGGAACATCAATGTGGCACCGTTAGGAAAAGTGTTGATCATCATGTATGCTCTTCCTCATTTGTAACATCTTTTATTGAAGAGCAATTTTTTTCTAATGAATAGTACAAACCAAGTATGATTATATCAGATATAAAAGCTAGGTTTGGCGTGACTATATCATACAGAAAAGCATTCATAGCCCGAGAAAAAGCGATGAAGAAGGTCGTTGGAGATTATGATCAATATAGATATCTTCCACTATATCTGCTTGAGTTAAGAGTCAGGGATCCTGAAACTTATGTGATACTATATAGAAATGGTAACAATCAATTCCAGTGCTGTTTTTGGGCTTTTGATGCTTATCGAAGAGTATTCAGGTCTTATCTATGCAAATTAATTGGAATTGATGCTACACATCTAAGAGGAAAGTATCCGGGTATGTTGTTGATGGCTACAACGATCAATGGTAATGGCAATGTCCTCCCAGTTGCCTTCGGAATCGTTGAAGTTGAATGTGGATTTGCATAGGAGTGATTTTTGGATCATACGAAGAGATTCTTTGTTGTCGATGCACAGCCAATGAGCATAGTATCAGATAGACATCGCAACATTATATCAGCAGCGAGGAAAGTCTACCCGACCGTCCATCATGCTTTCTGTTGCTACCACATATCTTGCAATATGATAACATATATTGGCAGTAGATCAGCTTTAGGCTTGTTTTGGACAACAGCACGAGCAAACACAACACTCGTATGATCTCATAATGCAATCCATGCTTGAAAAACATCCTGATGCCCATAAGTGGCTGAGGAAAATGGTGTATCAATTGATAATGCAGAGAACAAACATCAAAACAAATGCTTATATGTACCACTGCATTAGCAGAATTACTGATAACACAGCATTGAATCACACTAGCACAAATTAATCAAGCAAAGTAAACATCTACAATTTCAAAGAACAATACAAACAAGAATGAAAAACCATAACTTTCTCAAAAGCAGTTAATCAGAAAGAAAAGCAGCAAAACAAATTCAAAATGTCAACAAGTTCGGATTAAATGCAGTGGAAAGATAGAAAAGATCATTATGCTGGTTAAGTTCCAAAACATACCTAGCACCTCTTAGAACGATTGTACATGCCTGACCCATTTCAACCCCAGAAAAATGAATCAATTTGTCTTCCCCAATCATTATTTCCTCAATGAGCTTGCAATGTCCAAGCTTAACAGACTCAGGGTTGTCAAAAGTTGATGCAATCTCACCTCCAGTCACTAAGGCTAACCGTTCAATTCCTTCAAAGTCAGCATGCTCAATGGCAAGAACACCAGCATCAGCAAAAAGTTCCTCAGGGAAGTTGTAAATCAACTGCCTGTTGACAAAGCAGTTTATGCCATGATTAATGATTTTCTGCACTTTCTCTCTCATTTTATCCTTCTTAGCTCCTTCAATCTCTGCAACTTTAGCCATAGAATCAACACGAACTCGAGCCCCATATATTTTTACTTTATCCGTGTCCATAGCAGTGTTTGCCACAAGAATCTTTGCATTTTCAATACGTTTAGGTTGGCCAATTCCTATTTTCTTGTCAAGTATAAATCTGCCAAGAGTAACAAGAGGTTCCATGTTAAGATAAAACAAGTAACGCCTCAAAATTCAAGGCAAGAAGTCTGAGAATCAAAATGTTTGTGAATATAGTACCTCATACACACAAGGAGCCACAAATTATATATAAACAGGACTAAGAGCATACCATATAGTCAACCATACAGATATTTAATTGTGTAAAAAAAATAGAAAAAAACATTTTCAAGAATGTAAAAGTATATAGAAATTTTTAAAGAGCATTGGAGAATCCCCAAACTGGGATGATCCTTTGTTTTATGGCTAGATACAGCATAAGGGAATGCATAAAAAAAATTCTGCTAAATACCCTAGTACAATTTTCTCACTTCTTACCAGAATGGTCATTTGGAGTAACATATTGAAAAGCATGGGACTAGATAGCAAGCCAATCAGTGATGAAGAGATCATGGAAAAGCATGGGACTACTCGAGGCCCCAAGGCCTGACGGATTCCATGCTATTTTCCATCAACAAATTTGGGGAATAGTAAGGCTAGAAATTACTAATTTCATCAGAAAGATGTTAAGATGTTTAGAAGTAATGATAGTTTGAATGCTATAAACCAAACACGCGCACAGGCTGAAACTAAGGTCGATCAATTTGCGCAATGTTACTTACAAATTGATTGTGAAGGCTATAGCCCAATAACTAATGTCATTGCTTTGTGAGTTAGTTTCCCCAATGCAATCTAGTTTCATTCCAAGACAAAACATACAAGATAGCATCATTATCATGAAAGAGGCCATGCACACGTTCGACCAAATGAAAGAGCAAAGGGCTTCCTAATTGCAAAGATGGATTTTGATTGAATTGGGAATTCTTGAAGGAAAAACTAGCACTTTCAAAAATACAGAACCAAATCTGCAACCTAGCCATGAAGTGTCTAACTACAACATCCTTCCACATCTTGTGGAATGGGGAGACACCAAAGAGATCAAGAGTTCTAGATGGTTTAGATAAGGATGCTCATTGCCACTCTATGTCTTCATCCTTTCCCTAGAAAGGCTTTCTCACTTGATCCAAATGGAAGTGGATGAGAGAGGTAGAAGACTTAAATTTGGGAGAGCAGGAGTTGTGACCCACGTATTCTTTGCTCATGATATAGTCTATTTGGAGAAGCCTCTGTAAACCAGATCAGAACCATGCTGGAAACTCTGCATCGTTTCTCAGATGCTTCTGAACAAAAAATCAGTATCTACCAGTTAGAGATCATCTTTTCCTAAAAAAAAAGTGAAGCTGAAGTGAAGCAATGAGTACTTGGAACTTCTGGGTTCAAGGAAATGGAGAGCACCGTCAGGTACTTGGGAACCTATCTGAACAAAGGCAGAAATCCTATGGAGCAGTGCACTGAGATGCTAGCAAGATAAGGAGAAAAATGGCAGGATGGTCATCCAGCTCTCTTTCACATCTCCAAAGACAATGATAATTTTGCAGGAAGTTTATTTGGGGTGATTCGGGTAAAGAGCCTAAGTGACATACTATCAAAAGGGAAGTTATGACATGGTAGATGGAGGATTTGTAATGGCCAGAACTGTTGCAGTCCAGTTCTCTAGTCTTCCCTCCTGCCTTTCATATGCTTGTGGAGAGATGAAGAGTGATTCTTTTAGCCCCAGATGGTCAGAATTGGAGAGGAAGTGAGGCCCTTATGTGAAGGGAAGCATCCCCACCAAAAGGGCTAATCATTTCGGGAGGTTTGGGACTGACAACAATCACTACATGCATGGTATTCAGCCACTGCACTCTACATAAGTTCATGATATTATATTATTTGAAAAACAGATTATCTAGACCTCTTTTAATTACATTATGCTTAATTCTCTTTGGTCTTACTTTTAGTCCTTACCCCTGATACCTTAAATTTTAATTGATTTTTTGGTACGAAAATTTATAGCAAAGTTGAATGCACAAGAATCTTTGGTAATGGATTAACTATTTCAGATTTCAATACGTAATGCATAAAAATAAAGGAATGTAATGAAATGAATACCCTTCATCCAGAAATGAATCTTTAAGGGAACCTCCAGCCTTCTTAATTATATGGATCGACTCCAGGTTCGTGCTTCCCTGGAATTATCACAATATGAAATGTTTAGGTAATAAGTTCTACTTATAATCCTTTATATGTTTACAAATTATCAAAAAGTGGAGGAAAAAAATAGAGAACTATCAAGCATTACTGACCAAATAAATCACTGTCACATACTAATCTTTTGCCATTATCTTATCATTTTACTTATATGTAATCACATAATGCTGGATTAAGACTGAGTCACAGTTCCTATGATAACATTTTTTAACTAAATTATAAAGACAGTCTTGTCTCTAGTTGAGCTTGGTAAAAGCTCAGCTCGAGCTCAATAAGCTATTCAATAGCCATGGTTGAACCCCAAATACTGAGCTTGGTTAATATTGAGTTTGGCTCAAGCTCATTTACTTTTCTAATAACACGTTTCATTGTAGTCAAGTTTGGCTTAGCTCGGCTTGGCATCCCTGACAATCCTCACGGCAAAACTGGAATATACTTTCCATGTCAGATCTTGAAGTACACTATCTACCTGGGATATACTAGCCATGTCGGATCCTTTATAACAGTTTGCCCAAGTGCGATGCCTAAGAGATCCAGTAACCAATCTTGTATAAAATATTACAAAAGCATGTGAGCAATTGACATAGCAAGCATATTACCAATTTTGCATAGTTCTCTGTAAAATTAACAAAGTTGTGCATCAATAGTTGTCATCAATGACAGGCTAATATGTTTATACATACAAGTAGAATTGTTAAGATTGAGAATTCAAGCTCCATTTGATATTAAGATTGAGAATTCAAGCTCCACTTGGATACTTTTAGCAACTTACCCAAATAAATACGACTAAATTAATTTCAATCTGCAAAATGTATAGTTATTACTTCTGCAAACAAGAAGAAATCTTAATTTCTTTTTCAGGTTCCTTATATTCTGAATCCTCCTAAATTCAGAGCCACTGTCTGACCAAATGCTATTACCTGGAAAATAATCTAATACCAGCACCAAACGTATAAGAAACCAGATGTTCATCATTCTTCTATTCCCCTCCCCTGAGCACACACAACTCGATACATGAAATACTAGACAATGAAATTATCAAATAAAGAAGAAAAGTTTAACCATCTTGGAATATAAAAAAAAAAATCTATAATATAATCCCAAAAAGGAAAATTGATTCAATCATGTTCTAACACAATGAAAGTGTCTCAAAGAAAATGCTACAACTGTTTACTTGATTAGGACGTTAAGATCAGAGATAAGCTGACTCTTTAATTTGTAGAAGCATAGCTCCTCCAGTAGGTGATATGAGTATTCTTATCTTATCGGGTCAAGTCGAATCAGGTCATGTTAATTTTTATTGGGTAATTTTTTTTCGGCTAAGCTAAGACGGCACTTCAAGGTGCCCACTGAGGACACATCCGGCGCCGATGAAGATCTCAAGGGACGACGAACACATTGGGATGGTTGTGAATATCGAAAAAAAAATTATAAAAGAGATCAAGACTGACATTGATGAAACTCATCCGACGTTCGAATCAACGTTCGATAAAAGAGTTTAAGATGCCTCGGGACAATGGTGCGATGGTTAGGTCTTTTAATGATTAATCAAGGAGTTTAAGGTTTGAATCTCAGCTACGATGCATTGCAGGGAATTTTTCCTTTAATAAAAAGTGGGTCTTAGAATAATGGTCATTTGGATGAGTCTCCATTAGCGCTTCCCGATTTACCCTGGTGGTCGGTGGGAAATTTCTGTGGGGCTGGGCCGGTCACTCCAGGTCCGACGTTACCCGATCTGGTTAATCATTTTTTGATAAAAGAGTTTAAGAGTTTTCACGGAATGAGTTAATAATTAATGCATGAAGTATTATCTTCCTGAAGTCTGAAGGTCAAATTTTGATTAGTAGTCAGGTTCCTGTCCTCCCTTATGCACTAGTCACTGTTCAGGCTAGTAGCTACCGTGATTTACTTCCTCCGTGTTGATCTTGAGACGGACTGACGGGGACGTTGGAGACGAGCGTTTTACCTTTTGCCATCATAAAAGAATTTAAGAAATCCCGAAATAATGATATAATAGTTAGGTTTTTCAATAGATAATTAAGAGATTTAAGGTTCGAATCTCAGTTGTAACGCATTGTAGTGAATTTTTCCTCTAATGAGAAGTGGGTCTAAGAATGCTGACCATTTGTATGAGCCTCTATTAGCGCTTCTCGATTTACTCTGGTGGTCAGTGGAATTTTTTTTGGAACCGAGTCGGTCATTCCGAATATGATATTATCCGACCTGATTAATTAATTAATTATTTTTTAATAAAAGAGTTAAAAAATAAAGAATAAATATATTAATAAAATTGTCCACAATATAAGAGGTACTTGTATAGACGGACGTAGATATCATACAGTACAATTTTATTAATATATCAACTTGAGAGAGTGGAGGATAACCCTTATCGGACACTCTACGCATTTCTTCCACCTCAATCTACGTACTCGGAACGTGTTCACACCATATCTTGCATAGCATTCTAGTCGACGTCCTTACGTGTGACGTCCCCACTCACCAGCCCATCTGTCCGAATCTCTCGTCGAGCTTGGTTTAGATCAGACAATCAACGGCTCTACTTTTAGGTCGTTCGGTATGATCTTAAGTTTGACTGACTTATTAGAACTCGGTTGTGAATCAGATTGATTTGATCCGAGTTCAATCTATAGTCGAGCTGATCTGGCTTCGTGTTGATTGAGTCTTTGACCTGCCACGTGACCTCAAACTCCATCAAAAGCTTTTAGGGAACAAAGATAGCAGCGCTTATTATTGTTGATTGTGCTCCATAAGACTGCCACCGGGAAGCATCGAAGAAACCATCCGCGGAGAATCTCAACCTTTGCAAAAACACCAATAAAGGATGCCGAGAACCAGATGAAAAGATCTCATTGTTACAGTTCATAATCAGAAATAAATATAATCCCTCCACTTCTCCCTGCGACAGTTCAATTATCCAGATCTTTCACTGCTTATACATATTTCGGCCATTTTAGATGTCACTCGTGACTTCAGCGAGCACAAGAAGACGACAGGTAGACTTGGCAATCCATGATTAAATCCCTCCTGGAAACCTGGAATTATTGTTGTTCCTTTCACCTTCTTAAATCCTCAATGACAAAATCGAGAATCCTTTTTAATGGATGGCGTCCCTTTTGCTTGTGTTCCAGAAGAACAGCTTTTACCAAAAGAGAAAAAGTGAAGTCGCCATCGCCGTAACCTAAATTTTTTCTCTCTTTTTAATTATAAAAAAGACATGTCAAAGCAGAGCATACGAAGCTTGAGTCCAGTTCACGCTACTTTGCCGTCGCCCTCTGCCATTCTTTTGCTATAAAGAACAGTTCCCTTTCCCCCACTCTCATGCAACCCGGAACTCCAATCTCCTCCATTAATGGCGAGGCAGAGGAGGACCTGTGAAGCTTGAGGTCGAGGAGGAGATGGAGATTAAAAGGCCGATTAGTTTCATCAGAAATGGAATAGTGAGGCTGCCTCCCGGCTTCAGATTCCACCCTACTGATGAGGAACTGGTGGTGCAGTACCTCAAAAGGAAGGCCTTTTCCTGCCCATTGCCTGCCGCAGTCATCCCCGAGATCAATCTCTGCAAATTCGATCCCTGGGATTTGCCAGGTAACAACAATACATATATTTCCTGCCGCCGAATTTGATTTAGCAAAGTAAAATCTAATCTGTTTGTATATTCAGGTGAGAGCGAAGGAGAGAGATACTTTTTCAATCTGGTAGAGAGATCCACCTTCCACCGCAGCAACAGAGCTACAGGCTCCGGGTACTGGAAGGCCGCCGGAAAGCCGAAGCCGGTGGCGGCGGCGGCGAGCGGAGAGCTGGTGGGGATGAAGAGGGTGCTCGTTTTCCACAAGGGAAAACCACTGCGTGGCTCGGCAACCGATTGGGTCATGCACGAGTACTGCCTCCCTTCGAATCTCGCACAAAGATCGAATTTAATCCGCGTAAGAGAAATGAATTCTATCCGTCATAATTACACATATATAAATGCAGTGATTCAGTAGTGTTTCGTGGAGCAGAGCAAAGATTGGGTGGTCTGCCGCATATTTGAGAGGAGAACAGATAAAGTAGCAGAGAATAGAAGAAAAAGATGGAAAAGAAGGTTCGGCAATGGCAGAGTTGAGCTCGATCCTTCCCGTTCTTCTTCCTCAAGCTGTGTGACTGATCTCGAGGAGAAGGAAGAAGAAGAAGAAGAAGAAGAGGGCGATGAAGGTAGCAGCAAAGCGATCGATTCGCATGATCATGTTTAAATCTTGTTTTAGAGTTCTAGAACGTTAAATCTGGAGGTAGCGATCTCTGCACCATGTTGGTTACCTCCTCTACTGCCTTGTTCTCGCTGGTTTAGTTTTATCAATCAAGAAAGCGATCAAACTTTCGTCTCCATAGAAAATCCGAAGGAGAGAGAGAGAGAGAGAAAAAAGAATCCAATGATTTGAAATGATAAGGCAACACTTTGTGTGGTTTATGATAAAACAAGATAAGGTTGAGCAGGGGAGTGGCGTTGGGGTCCCCGACAATATCCCAAATTTAGGCAACAAAATCTAGGGAAGATCTGGGTTTGACGATGTTGGATGCGATCCGTGTCGGTTGCTCCGCAGCGGTTTTCCGTGTTCATATTTTGGTGGTTTGACGACTTGGATGTGGATACAAAGACGTAGACTTTGGTGGAAGGAATTAATGGGAGTTGAATAAGAATGCCTTTGTCAACATTTACCCGCCATGGATTCCTTATCCGAAGCTCCTCTGCACTGATTGGTTGGTGCAAGCAACATGATAATCGAGCAATATTTATTTTTTGCAAGACCGTAAATGAATTAAACGTTCGTGAACTAATTTAATGTTCAGTTTGATAAAAATTTATTTATATTCGTTTAATATACACAAGATTAATTAAATAAATATGTTTGAATAACTCGTTAAATTAAACAAATAAACTTGAGCACATATGTGTTCACTTCATTAATGTTCGTGAACAATATTCATGAACAATCATATTTATTAATAAAACTCTTATTAACATGCTAAATAAATAAAATAAAATAAATAAATAAGTTTGAATTATTAAGCTCAATAACCAATCAAACAAGCAAAAAATTTCAAACAATCAAATAAGCTTGAATTGAGAGCTCGATAACATCTA
>JBBUKS010000008.1:285335-297917 GCA_038050645.1 Hedychium gardnerianum | reverse complement strand
AGTTACAAAGTGAAAAATGATATCTCGCTTAGCCTTCTTTATATCGTTGTCACTATTACCTCATATACGCGGTGAAGAGATAACTTGGATTCTTAGAGGATGAATCTTTTCTCTCCGCCAGAAGGCGCAAAAGGCACATTCTTCTATAATCGACACTTGTTATAATTACTGTATCGTTTGAAGTTGTTGGTGACCTATTATAATTGTCACGTCCCTTATGATTTCTGGCAGCCTGCATTACATCCACTTCCCTTGGAGCTATACCCTTCTTATTTTTGTTGTTATCACACATACCTTATATAAGGAGTAAAGAGGTGATTTAATTCTCATGGGATGAACTGATAGTTAGTATATGAAATATTATCATCCTGAGATCTGGGGGTTAAATCCTGACTAATAGTCAGGTTCTTGTCCCCCTTATACACTAGTCACTGTTCGAGTTAGTTAGATTAGTTCCCATAATTTACCTCTTCCGTATTAATCTTGGGATGAACTGACAGAAGCATGAGACGAGCTTTTCGCCTTTTTATCATCCTAAAAAAGTAATTTGAATTGATGAACCTTTTTCACTCTATCAAAAGATGTAGAAGGCGTCTTCTATAACTGTCACTTGTTATAATTACTATATATTTTTTCGTATTGATAATTTATTATAGTTATCATGATGATAAAATATAAAATATTTGCTCTTAATGATTTTATAATAATAATATTTTATATATTAATTATTATTTCACAAGGACAAACTTATTATAACTATCACGTTTCTTAAAGCTGTTTACGGCCTGCATAACAATCGCTTCTCTTGGAACAGTTGGCATTTGCATAATTATTACGTCCTTTGGAGCTGCTGACGACTTACATAACAGACGTATTTTTTGGGCTACTAACGATTTACTATAACTGTTGCGTCCCTTGGAAGCTGCAGTTGTTGATGACCTTCTGCGCCCGGATTTTGACAGATAGTGTCTAATTCGAGATGAGTGGAATGGATTGAGGTCTGCGTTAATTAAGTCATGATATGTGCCACGTGATACTGTTATTTCTGTCACAACAACGAGATTTGATCATTTATGGATCATGACATTCAGAAGATCAGCGATTAGTCCACGAATAAGATCCTTAAGATCTCATGACTCAGATTGTAAAATTTTGATATTGTAAAGGGGGTTATTTTAGAAATATTGAAAACTATGAGACTTTATGCAGAAAATGATCAATTTCCAGGTAAACCGTTCCCCTAATGAAATCCGTTAAGAACAAACCGTTACACAATACCCAAAAACACCGATACGCTACATATTCAACATAGCGATCCGATACGTGTCGTTAAGTTAATGATTAGTTAACGGACATGATTCGACGATCCGACCGTTGAAACTATCACGATCCGACGGCGAATATCGCGATCCGTGTGCTTGTATTTCGTTGGTCGACTCCGTCCTTTCGCTAGCCTATAAATAAGAAGCGAAGGGAATTCAACTTCGGGAACCAGACAACCCCCGTTGTCGCCTTCGTAGTCCCTCGGCGAATTCGAAACCCTAATCTCCAACGTCGTCGTAGCTATGGCCGGAAGGGGGAAGGCGATCGGCTCCGCCGCGGCGAAGAAGGCCACGTCCAGGAGCAGCAAGGCCGGGCTCCAGTTCCCCGTCGGGAGAATCGCTCGATTTCTCAAGGCTGGTAAATACGCCGAGCGCGTCGGTGCAGGCGCTCCCGTTTACCTAGCGGCCGTCCTCGAGTACCTCGCCGCCGAGGTCTGTTTACGCCCTTTTCCCTTTCAAATTTCAAACTTTTTTTCTTCTTATCGCGTATGTTTTCTCATCTGGATTGCGAGTATTTTCGATCCTGCGTTCTAAGTGTTCGGCAAATCCCTTCTCCGCGATTAGGTCTTGGAGCTCGCTGGGAATGCCGCAAGAGATAACAAGAAAACCAGGATCGTGCCCAGGCACATCCAACTAGCGGTGAGGAACGACGAGGAGCTCTCTAAGCTGCTGGGAGAAGTCACCATCGCGAGCGGCGGTGTGATGCCTAACATCCACAATCTCCTCCTCCCTAAAAAGGCCGGATCTTCCAAGGCGGCTGCCGGCGACGAAGACTGAAAGACTAGCACGGCCCTGTAATTTCTATGCCTTTGTAGCTCTAGGATTGTACCATCTGGAATTGTCTAAGATCAAGCATGATAGTGGGATTTCATCGATAAAGTGATACTGTCTAATGTCTGTTCTTGATCAAACGTATCACCTCAAATGGTTCCTAAAGATGCATTACAAACAGGATATGTACAACTTGTAATATCTTTTCTTTGACCTTTTTCAGTCATCCTCTTCGTCTGAACTGGAACTTTCTACCCTTCGATCCCTGATCACAGGAAATAATAGTTGTCGTGGATCAGGAGTAGGTGGTGTTGTTCCGGGTGGGCGATCCTTAATCACTGGTGGCTTCGAGACTTTCTTTGCTGACAACTCCTTCACTTCCTTACAGATCTTGTCTACCATGCCGAGAAAATCCCGAACTGTAACGAATAACCGTAAACCTTCGTCTTTGGTAACGTTACCATGAAAATAATCTGTCGTGCTCTGTACCAAGGTCCTTATCCTTCTTTCTTCTCCTAATAAGAAAGTAATAGCAGCTTCTGCATGCTCTACGAAACATTTGAGGGAGATGTGGAAGCCACTGTCCTCGTTCAAATTCTGCATGTCTTTGTTTAGAAATTCTTTAGTCTCTATTAGCTTGCGACCGTAGTTAGCGACTGTAGTGGTTGTGGCGTCGATGTCGATTCCGGCAGCTTTCTTGACATTCTCGAGCTCGCCTGGTAGACCCGAAACGATCTTAAGGCCTTCAGCTTGGAGACTATCTTCAGTGTCTGCTAGAATGTCTTCTGACAGATCGTCTGAGCCGAAGCTGAAATTGTTCATGAAGGTTATGCTTCCACTTTCTCTCGCCAGACGCGCAGCGCGCCTTCCTTCGGAACGAATTGTCTCTTTGACGACGAAGTGCAACAGAGTGGTTTTCCCATCGGCACCCTTCACGTCTGCCAACTTCAACAAGGTGTCGAGCTTGAATGCCTGAGCACAGCCGCGGTAGGTGCCGTCGTTCATACGGTTGCCGGTTTTGAGAACTGCTTCCAAGAGTTTCAGAAAGAGACGATTGCCTCTGAGTTCAGTGCAAGCTACCTGGAATGAAAGAATGTTTACTGTCATAATTCAGTCTTAAATAACAAGATAGAGATTCATCCAGAGGGACATATCAACAAGAAGTTGAAATGGCCAGTAAACTAGTGTTACCAAACGGACTGAGGCAAAGGAACAAGGAGAAAGATTACAAGCATCGAGACTTGCCTCCAATGTCGCGAAAGCTTCTTTTACGATTGTGACATCCTCGTGTAGAGAAGACATGAATAGCAAGGCATCCATCCTTTTATAAGTACAAGGAATATCAATCAAGTCTTTGAGAAATTGTTCTGCTGGTGCTAGTATGGATAAATCACCAGTATACAGTCGAAGCTTCAGCTCTTCATCAGTGGTAGGTTGCATTCTCAGCAATGCTTGAAGAAGAGCAGTAGGAAGTTCATTTCCTGTTGCAAGAAGATCGGCAAAGGGCCAAAATGTTAAAAAAAGAAGATTGATTAGTGCTCCAATAATAGTTGTTGAAGAGCCTTCTATAGTTTGAATGTTTTGTGCATGTATGTAAATAGTAAGGATAGAAAAAAAAAACACCATTTACATGCATGAAATAAAATGGGAAATTTGTGGTTGTGAATGAAACCAAAACAAGTACAATGTTAGGTCTGTGGCTAAGACCCAAACTTACCTTCCATGAGTGCTTCACGAACATCCTGGCTTTTAACGCTCAAAGCCTTTAATGATATTGCTAAATTCTGTGATTTCTTTGGCTCAAGAAGCTGAATAAGCCGAGGTGAAGCATCACGACCTTGTGATTCTTTCTTTTTTTCACCAAGGTTTTTACCGGCAGCATTGTTGTAGCCAAATAATGATTCAATCATATCTTCATCGAACCTGTAATGAAATTAAATTGTCATAGAAGACCAGATATTATTCAGATGATCAAAGCGCAATAATGATGGCAAAAAAACAAAACGTTTGTCCCAGCGCTCCCGTCAGTCCGTCCCATGATTAACACGGAGGAAATAAATCACGAAGACTAGTCTAGCTAGCTCAAACAGTGATCAGTACATGGAAGAGGACAGGAATCTGACTACTAGTCAGGATTTGACCTTCAGATTTCATGATGATATGTATTAATCATCAATCCATCTTATGATGACTCGCACAATCAGAATAATAATAGACTTACTGGAACGATCCTGATCTAATCTGAGACCAGACATTGGACTGAGAGTTTGCTTGAACTTTATCCCAAAAGAATGGCTTCAGCTTTGTTTTGGGACCATCGTCGTCACCATTAACATCAGGACGTTGGGGAGGACATGGTACAAGATTTGTTGGCTTCTTACTTCTTGAATTTCCATGAAGTTGACGAGGAGGAAGAGCAGCCTTTGGTGGAGGTGGAGGCATCTGGGCACCAGGTTTTTGGTTTGGTGTTGGTGGCCGTGGGGCAGGTGGCCGTGGGGCAGGTGGAGGTGCAGCTTTATTAGTAGGGGGTTTAAGAGGGGGAGGAGGAGGAGGAGGAGCCACAGCAGGTGGCGAAGGAACGACATCAGGTGGTGAAGGAATAACAGCAGATGGAGTAGAAGGAACAGCAACAGGCATAGGGAGTGGGACAACAGCAGATGGAGTATAAGGAACCGCAGCCGGCATAGGACGTGGGACAACAGCAGATGGAGTAGAAGGAACAGCAGCAGGCATAGAAAGGGGGACTACAGGAGGTAGATTAGTAGGAGCAATAGAAGGAATGGGTGACCTTCCAGGAGGAAGAGGAAGTAATATTCTTTTTTCGGAGCCATCATTGAGCCCAAAAGATGGAGTATTTGACACTATATCAGATGATGAAGTAGCTCTATGGTCGACTTCTCCAGAGAAAACATGACAATTTTGGTTAAATCCACTGTTTTGAAGGCTTACAAGCTTTTCTGTATGATTACTTGAACCAACATGACCAAATGATGCATCTGATGATCCTGGAAATACATGATTTAAAATTCTCAAAATCAGCAGTGCATCTCATAGTCTGGTTAATTATGTTCATAAGAAAGTGGATCAATTTCATACCAGAGGCATTACTTAAGCTCAGAAGCAATAGGGGCCTTTCATCTCTCCCGCTCATTGAGTAACGACGTCGTCTGCAAAATTTCCAGTAACAACATAATACACATAGGAGAAGAAGAGATGTCCCGATTGATGATAGAATTACAGCATCAATAATTAATCTTGTTGTGTCCTCTTCCTCATGTGAGGGTGGAGTCTTGGCACCACTTTTATGTGGTGTAGGCTTTGTTGGTGTTGATGAAGAAATTGTTGAATATATTACTTGGTGTTTACGAGAGCTCAGAGGCATCTTAACTGGTGGTGCTTGTTGTTCGCCTTTAAAATTAGGCGATGCAGCTGGAGTAGATCTACCACCATCTGGGGAGAAGGTTGGTGCAGCACTTGGAGACTTATTTGCTAAATGTCTCCTTTGAGCATGATGCCAATTAAGTACCAATTCTAGGCACTCCATGCACATGGTATTACGTCTATAATCATCTTTAGAAAGATGCATATGAAATCCTTTCCTAACTAGACACTCAGTAATTGCACCCTTTATTTCTGGGAAGAGAGGCATCACAACTTCATGACCATACATCATAACCTGCACAGTGTAGAAAACATAATAAAGAAGTTCTTGAAGTCAACTATAGATTGAAATTTAATAATTAAGTAAATTTGCGGAAAGTAAATCAATCATCTGAGAGGAACGCAGCAACCCAGGTGGTTCATCAGGAAGTCAGAAGAAAGGGCTACCTTCATGTTTTGTGTGAATTATCATAGTTTGGCATCACAAGACCAGCTGACATGGAAACTATCTATTTAAGTCTTCGAAACTGCAAGTCTGTCACGTATTAAATCCTCTAACTTTTTTTTTCTTTTGCAGTTAAGCTAAATTGCCTCCCTAGTAGAAAAGAGGAGGAAAAAAGATGGTTGGTCTCATGGTCCAAGATTTGTTAAACAGCCTATAAACCAAGTCATACAATCTTTTGCATGAAGAAGTTTAAAACAAATGAAGATAGAGTCGATCAGTAGGACCTTCAAATTTTAAGAACCACTTTTAACAGTTTTTAAGTAATCTTTGTTTCTTTAAAGGAAACCCTCCAAAAGGTATTGGCAAACATGCTAGTGTTTGTTATCTATTATTATGTACTAGGAAGTAGGCACTAATTATAATCAACAAGGATTTAGCCTCATAATCCTTGCATGTGTAATAGGAGAAAAAAACTAACTTTAATATAATCCACAAGGATTTAGCCTGTAACATATGCGAGGGTTATGAGGCTAAATATATTAAAGTTAATCAATCAGTAATTAGTGAGGCTAAAACTAACTTTAATGACTAACTTTAAAAAAAATGGATTTAGCCTCAATCCTTGCATATGTAATAGGAGAAAAATACTAACTATTTTTTTTTTTTGACTAATACAATCCTTACATTTTAATAAACATTATTAAGTATCCTTATTTATTCAATAGTCACGATTAGAAATAACAATGTTTAATAACCACAGAATGAAAAGAAAATCATATTGACTTTTTTCATTTATTATCAATAGAATGCTATGTAAATGTTAAATGCATCATTTTCCTCTCCTACCAAATAGCATTCATAAATTTTCAGCTTCCATATAATTTTCACTGTGTTTTGTTTGCCAAACAAGCTTTTGATTTTATAAGATTTGAAAGTTGAATCTTTTTCTCCCCTCAAATTCTTATTTTCGCATAACATGAAAATTTTAAAAAAAATCTTCTCCCAAACTAAGTGAAAGGTACTAGGAAATTAGCAGACCAGAGAACTCTTGATGTCATATCATGTAGAACCTAAATTATTCACGAATGAATTTATTTGGCAGGCATGAAAGCAAACATCATATCGAATATCGAACTAGCAAGGCCAATTAGCACCCTTTTAGAAAGAATCCACATTTTTAAGATTGACAATAAATTGCAGGACAAATACTTTCTATGAAGCCGGATCAAATAGTTCATTTATCCTGAAACTCGAGCAAAGAAATTAAACGAGTCTACTCACAGATGCTTGCGGTTGTGGGACAAACTTGAAAAGAAAAATCAATGGAAGAAATGTAAAGAATCGCATACCGTGCACTCATCCAGCCGAGAAGAATCTATCAGCTTAGAATTTCCCAATCCGAACGACAAGTTCCCCGCCCCTGTCCTCCCACCAGATCCGCGCATCGGCAAAGTAAGGACCAAACTCAGACAAACGATAAAAACCACAAATTTCTTCACATCCATCGTCCCGCGGATCAATCTTGCGCCCACAGTCCTCCGATTTCATTGCATCTGCAGCTCGACCTCCGCATCAAATCAGCTCCCAACACCAAAACCACCATCCAATGAGGACGAGGACAGATGATTTCATCCACCTCCGGGATGCAAATCGGCGTCATTCAAGCAAGCGCTCGCAGCCCCAAAAATCCCGGAAAACATCGAGAGAAGAATGAAGAACAACAACAAAAGATGCGCAGATTCGTTCCGCCTTCCTCTTACTGCCGATGCGACCTGGTTGGAATGCCGGCAGCGGGAAGCAGGAGATGGAGGATCCGACGGACCTAGGGTTTGGTGCTCCGGGGGCAACGGGGAGGCGGAGGAGGAAGAGGAGGCGAAAATCTGGGAGCTTTTTGAAATTAGTGTTTGAATTTCTAGCTGCCGGCGTTTGAACGGGCGAGACGAGGACGTGCGGAGGGGATGGAATCATTGAGCGGGGATTCGCTGCAAAATCACGGCGAACGCTTTTCTTGCAAGGCGTCTACCTGACCTGCCAACCGGACATCGCGGAGGTGGATTCTCCAGCTGTCGCACGGGGACTGGGCCTGTAAGTTACTGTTGCACTTTGACCGACCTGAGGCATATCGGGCTGTGGCTTTAACGAGCTTGCTTAATTAAGAAAATGTTAAATTTGGAGCATAAATTATCTAAAAGAATTATTGTGATAATGATGCCATTAAATAATATGATTTTTTTAAAAAAAAACTTCTTGAATTCTTTATTTTTTAAAAAAATGTTGTAATAGTTTGTATAAAAGAGATTGTTTTTGTTTTTGTTTTTTTATCAACGTTAACGATAGAGACACAGAGTAATAATTATTATATAATTTATTTGGAAATTGTGTCCTGTTTAAAGTTACTTATTTTCATCTTTATAATTTTTAATTATTGGTATAGAAAAATATTATAGTACTCTAATTTTATATTTTAATCCTCTTTTCAATACGTATCATTCTTAATACTATAACAGTATTATAATACTTTATAATAATTATTTTATATTATAATATTTTTATTCTTATAGTTTTTATATTTATTCTTAAATTTTAAATTATATCAGTATCCAAAATATTATATCTTACACATTTATTTTTTTAATTTAATCTCTAAATGTGACACTAATTTTGGAGTTTTTATATTTTTAAATTCTCGCTAAAATTATTTCACCCAAATTTTAGTCAAATTACACATTTTACCCTTTAAAAATTTTAAATTCTTGATTTAAATCTCATATTCATATAAATTTACCATTTACTTCAATATTAATATAAAATTATAATTTATCCTTCTAATTTTTTTACATATTTAACTTTTTTAAAAATTCTACACTACTTTGGTAGTTATAAAATTTTAATTTTAAACTAATATATATTTTTTTAATTTTCCCTCACAAAAATTATATTAAATATAAGTTAATAGATTGATAATTTGTTAATCATTTTAGTATTACTTTTTATTGTATTTTATTGATAATTATTTTATTTTACAAATTTCGAATCAATTTATTAACAAATTCATTCACATATTTCCTAAGTAAAATGATTATAAAACCTACACTTTTCCCTTCATCCTCGAAACTACAGCTACGTCTATCTTCCGACAATTAAATTGGCATGGGAGCTCGTGAGTGCACAAGAAAAAATAACAAGTGATTGACGAAAACTCAAGAGAAGAGAAGTCTCTATGCATGAGAAGAAAGTCATACATTCATTTATCTTCGCTCAACCTTATATAACCAAAGGCAAAAAAGATCCATATGGACTGACACACAAGCCACGTAAGCCGTCACACGAGTCAGGAGTCGATTGATCGAGTGGAGAAAAGTCGGGCATTAGGGAGGCATTGATAGAATTGTACACCTAGCATAGTTGGATCATGGTTAGGTGTCGCATTCGGTGCAAATTGTTTTGTCGGGGAGGGTTCTAGACCACAGGATACAATGATTGTGATTGTCCAAAGTTATCGGAGATTGAGATCGAAGAGTATCAATGCTGACCAGATTACCTTTGCACGAGCATTGAGTTGAGAGAGTTAGACTAGATGGTGCCCAAAACAGACGCTCCTATACCAATACAGAGGTGACGAGGAGATTGTTTACCCGCACGGAGTTTCCCGAGGTACATCACTACTTTTATTCAATCAAAATGAGTTGCTCTAAAATTCAAACACCATATTATCATTGTGAACTAGAAGCTCTTGATTGTTTAAATAATAAGTCAAATACTACAATAACAACAATCAAATCTTTCTCGCTAAATAATATCGACTAAGTTGAATAATACATCAATAATTGCTCAGCAAAATCTAGAGAAGAGGAAGATAAATATATTACAAAACAATCTTACAAGATGATTCAACTGAAAACTTCAAATCCCTCAATTTTGATGACCACTTTTTTCTAATAATAATATAAAATCACCATATATTTACTCTAACACACCTAATTTACAAAAGTATGAATCCAATAAATTGTTCAACAAATGAAGAAAAGGGAATCAAGCACATTGGTTTTAGATCAAACATCCGGCAGATCTGATATACTACCAATCGACTCCACTCTATTGTGTTCAGATACAATACTCTGATGTTCTGATGGCTCTATGTCCAGAGATTCTTCCTCTTCGGTGAGGGGCAACGATCTCCTTGTATGGTGCTGCTTTTTGTGCCTTGTTCTCAAGATCCGAGATAGTGCTTGGACTGCATCTCTCATGGACGGTCGTTTTCTGGAGAGTCGATTGATGCATTTATATGCAAGAGCTGCTACATCATTGATTTCTGCTATATGGAACACACCGACTAGTCGAGGATCTGCAATTTCCTCCCATCCGACTTTTCCATCAGCATTCATTGCAGCCTAATCCACAGCCAAAGAGGAGGATCACATGAAATGATCACATAAGTTCATCAAGGTTTATCGGTTTAATTTGCTAATTTTGCAACAACTATTTAGTTTCCTAAAGTGAAGGATATGAAAGTTGGCTCAATATGCTAGTTACTATTTCTCATGGTAGAAGTAGAATTAACTAAACCAGCTCAATGCTTGATACTTTTCGCCTGCACATGGTAAATAAGTTAGAAGCAACTTCCTGCAAGTAAAATTTCTTGTTATCTACAGCTTAAAATCGCATGTAATCCAAACCAATCTACGGTGAGGCGGGCTTGAGGCTTTGCAATCATATTGCTCATATTTTATACTCAAACCTCAATATGTCATTAAATGATGAAAGGAAAACCATGGTACACCAGAAGTCGAGAGAACTTAATAATATACAATGTCTAAAGCACCGTGTACTATCGTAGTGATATAAATATACAGGCTTTGAGGTGAATGTAAATTCTCATTTTGAACTTTCGTTGATTATAGGAAACCAATGAGTAACAGAAGCATAAAAGATATGATGTCGTCAAACTCATCATTCTACCAAAGAAAATAATATATAAATGTAACAAGTATCTGAGCAGTGATCAGACATACTGTACAGATGAGAAGCTAGGCTGCCATTAGTCATGTAAACATATATCAACATATGCTGGCCCTTTTCGGAACAATATCCAACCAAATTGACAAGATTTCGGTGATGTAATCTCCCAAGAAGTAGTACCTGAAAAGGATGAAACAGTGAACTCCTCTTTCCCATTCCATTCCAGAGTAAAGATATTAGTGGTAAATGATGGATTTTACCTCAGTTTGAAATTCCTTCTCGCCTTGCTTGGAGTTCGTAGCAAGCACTTTAACTGCAAGTGTCTCACCAGTGGGCATCTGAGTTTTATAAACAGGACCAAATGCTCCCTGACCAATCAATGTTTTAAAGTTACTAGTAGCCTTTTGCAAATCCCTGGGAATAGAATAAAAAGCTATTTTACATTACCAAAGAAAATACAACATCGATCTAAGGCATATTAAAGAATCACATGCAGAAACAAGTAAATGGTTTCTGTCAAGATCTTTCAAGAGCCTGCTTTAGTAATGAAATCAACAGCTACAAGGCACCCTAAACAAACAATTAAATATGCATATTCATCAGTATTTTGAAGTCGTTTAGGTGGATTTGTTCATATACTTGTATGAAAATTTGGGCACTCCAGAAACTGACACCAGATTCTTCCTTTTGGTTCCTTCGGCCCATAAGACAGCACCACCTTCTTCAAGGTCAGTGTGGTCAGGTGACTGTTGATCCATGGTAGAGTCTGATTGTGTTGAACCAACATTGACTCCATTGGTGTGCATGGGAACAGTTGATGCCCTCCTCGAGCTCGTTATCCTTATCTGAGCTTGCTTCTTTCGGAGTCTAATACAGAGAAGAGCACCAATAGCCAGGAGCACCCCAATCACCACTCCTACTGTCACCCCTAAAATCAGCCCCCATGATGGAACATCATTCATCTCCTCAATACACCTCTGATTCTAGCAGCAGACTGTAATCCAATCCATAATATCTCCTGCAAGACAACTCCTGCTGTACCAATCAAATCCCACTAAGCTAAAGATAAAGATAAAAAGGCAGAGAATTCTAAACTGAACGTTGATTCATCAAAGTCAACATCAGTTGGCAAGAAAAAACGCAGAAGTAGATTATTGTGACACGGATGTCATGTGGACGTTCAAAGAAAAACAATATTGGCAACTGAAATAGTTCACAGTCAAACCCCCGATTAGAATTATCCTTTCAAAAAAAAACTTGGAACAATTTCCATTCAAACTAAACTTAAAAGAATCCAGCATTTTACTGAATCGCGTAAGCAAGTTTCGGTATTACCCAAATCAAGTACCCAACTGGAAACCTCCACAATGTATTTATGTCTTCGGATCTAAATTTGATAGCGTAAATTAAGAGCAGTGAATTAAATTGAGAGCGCATTTCTAAATTTTTACTCTACCGATTCAAAAATTCACTGCTCTCAATTTATGCTATCGAATTCAGATGTGAGTGCATAGATATATTAAAAGTACATTGGTTTTGGTTTGAAATGATTCAGAGTTCCCTAAATCCATTTTCAGATAAAACTGGCTGATGGACATACATCATTCGAAATTCAAAATTTTGATATTTTTTGAATCAGGAGAGTTCTAGGAACATATTGGTGATGTTGGTTAGTGAGTATCATTGTCCTAAGCCTTATAATGA
>JBBUKS010000008.1:230265-243401 GCA_038050645.1 Hedychium gardnerianum | reverse complement strand
GAAGATTTCGAGTCTGGTTCGATGTTGTTGGCTTTTAGTACTAGATTCTGGTTCGGTTCTTTTTTTTTTCTTAGACCTGCATTTCTATATTTATGTAATTCGAAAGTAAAAAATAGATTTTCTAAACTACTTACCTCGAAGTCCTTGGAGATCTAATAGGAATCTACTATTGATGTTCATTCTAGGGTTCTCGGAAATGCATTTAATGCATATCTTAGCGAATCTCAATTCGATGTCGTTTCTCCGAGGTTGGTGAGTCCGGTGATCAGCTCCTTGATCTTTGCATGTAGTTGAGCCACCTTTTCTCCCTTTTCCATCCGGATGTTCGTTAGTTGATTTCGGGCAGGTCTCGTTTTGCTAGTTTGGCCTCTGAGATTCCTTCATGGAGCTCCAGGAATTTCTCCCGGAGTTCTTTGGCTGACTTGTAGACGCCGATTTGGTTGACTTCCTGAGGCGATAGTACACTTAACAGATAAAATTCTGCTTTTCTGTTGGCAACAAAATTGGTCTGTTGTTTATTGTTCCATAGGAATTCCTCCTTTTCTTCTCCGCTCTCATCTTTGGGTGCTTCAAAATCATATTTAATAGTTAAAAGAATGTCAAAATCTATTTTGAAGAATACCTCCATCTGGCGCTTCCAAAGCACGAACTCCCCCTCAAACTTTGGTGGGTAGATGCTTGATTCGGTCATTTTCTGGTTACTTTAGTTGGCGGTTAGTCCTTCTAAAGCGATTGAGCTCTGATACTAATTGTAGGACCGCTTGGGTCGGCTAGAGGGGGGTGAATAGCCCTACAAATTAAAGTTAACTTTTTTGCTAACTTATTTTAGCAAAGATACACACGTTAATTAATCATAAATAAATAGCATAAAAATAAAGAAGAGACACAAAGGGTTTTACTTGGTTACAACCGGGGAGGTTGTTAATCCAAGGCAAGTGAAAACACTAAAAACTCCTTTGAGAAGCAGAGTAGCCTCTTACAAACGTTGAAAGTATAAACAATTACAAACAAGAATTGGAAATGAAAATACTCAATGCGTTATGTTGAACAGGAGGACACAACCTCTATTATAGCAATCTGGTCGAAATGACTGTTTTGCTGATGTGACACTCTTGGGGGCGCCTCGGATGATCGGGGGCGCCTCCATCAGACTGAGTTGTGATCCATAATAACAGTCTACTTATCTGGCAGTGTTGGGGGCGCCTCGGATTAGCTGACGTGACATACAACTCCTTATCCGTTGCAACGAGTGGATTCAAGCGGTTGAGGCGCTTTCAAGCAATGGGGGCGTCTCTATTCTCAAGCGGGTGAGGCGCCTCCGTTCAATGGGGGTGCCTCCACTGTCTGGGTGCTTGAGGCACCTCCATTCGATGGGAGCGCCTCCGGCACCTAGCGGGTGAGGCACCTCCAACTGCTTCGAGACGCCTCCAACTTTGAATGGTCAATAGCATATTGATCATTCTCTCCTTTTGATCACCTAGGTAATCTCCGGTCGTCTGAAGTTGAGATCACCCAAACTCAACTTTGACTTTCTCCTCAAGCAGGCTTCCTCCTTGGATTCTCGTCCCTCGGATCGCGTCATTGTCGCCTCGCGTCTCTCGGACCACGTCCTTCTCGCTCCACCGGTGTACTTTTTCGTAGCTTCTTGTCCCTTGGATGCACTGAGCCCGTCGACTCGCTTCCCGTGTCATCCTTCTCATCTGCTGCATCTTCCGCTCGACTTCTCGTGTTCCTAAGTTCCTGCACACCTAAACACATGGATCAAAACACACAAGACCTAACTTAACTCAATTGATCACATCAAAATTACCTCGGGGTACTTACAAAATGTGCTTAGACCAGAACATTGTAGCATCTACAACCCGGTAGCTGCTACAAAGTTGTAGTAGCTACTGAATCGTAGTTGTTACAATGTGCTTATACCAGAACATTATAGCAGCTACGAAATCGTAACTGCACAACGTCCTTATATGTTCTGCCACTCGAATGGGAATAGAAGTGAATAAGATGAGGCAGCATGTAGCAGCTATTGAATCATAGCTGCTACAATTTGCTTATACCAGAGCATTGTAGCAGCTACTAAATAGTAGCTGCTACAACATGCTTAGATCTTCTGTCACTCGAATGAGAACTGAATTGAATTAAATAAGACGAGACAACAACAGGTAGTTAAAAGACAAATAATATAAGATTATCACATATATAGGGGAACACACTATAGATAAACGAAGGATTTCGAAAGAGGAGAGTTCAAATGTTTAGGTTTTTTCGAGAAACACAAAACCCTAAATGTATTGGGTTTTTTTCTTTGTATGTCTGATAGCTTTAGACAAGCTTAGAAAGGAAGTTTCGGAGGCAGCGAGGCGAGGCGGCAACGAGGGAGTTGATTGGCGAAGACTGTGAAGGGCAGAATAAGGGAGTTCGAAGGAGGAGAGTTCGAAATGTTTGGATTTATTATTCAGAGAAGTAAACTAAAACCTAAAAGTATTGGTTTGATTTCTTTCCCTTCCCACCCACCCCGACCAACTTTGAATTGGTCTGAAAACAACTCAAACCCGAATGAACAATAAATTAGGGAGAGAAGTGTAAATTAACTAGGATGTGGAGTGCCTTTTTGATAATAATAATATAAAAAAAACATCCCTTTGACGATTCATAAAAGGAGCGCCCTTTTAATTTTTGCTCTCGAATGTTTTCATATTAGAGTCATCTCAACTAACTGAGCCTATGCAACTCAACTCAGAGTTGGGCCATAAACTCAAATTGTTTTGGAGCCTAATTTCAAATTAGAAACATTTAGAAAAGTAAATTGACCTTCAGTTCACACAAACAACCTTCAGTTCATCAAAGCCTCACGACATCCTTATGGAAGTCGGTTAAAGCATTGATCTCTCTCTTTGACTATGTAGATGTCTAAATTTGCATATGAATAATTTTTAAAAAATCATAAAATATTTTTATAGAACACAATAAATGACTTTCATTGGATCTCCTTTTCGTTCTCCTTTTCTCTTTTTCCCGAGACGAAACACTTTTTTATTCTGTTCGAAAGAAAGAAGAAACCTTTCTATAAAATTTTGTCATCACCACCCTCATCAACACACACACCTATATATATACATACACACACAAAAATAACACAACTGTAACCTGCGCTGTTATTGCCCCTAGTTTTTTGAACAATGTCCTGCAGAAGTCAACATCTTGGAGAAGAGATCCACGTGAGAAGCAAGCAATCGCTGCCATGAGAGTTGAGAAACAAAAAAATACAATAGAATAAAAGCACCTCCTCTTCCTTCCTCCTCATGTCTCAATCCCTAAAATTTGTTCTTTCTCTTCTCCAAGCTTCTACTCTCCATCTTCTTCCAACTCCTTGGCTCAGCAATTAATATTGTTTTTCTCTTTCCATGATATGAACTCATCTACTTTCCTTGAACACCTTTTTTTTCCCCTTTAATTTCTTCCCTGTTCCATCTCTCTATTCTTCTCCATCCTTCTTCTCCCATAGCCTCTACGAGAAGAGCATGCCTCAATGTCCTCCCCAAGGTACTATTCTTCTTGTTATAATTAAGAAAAAACAATTTTATGATCGATTTAAGATTATCTATACCTTTTCTTCCTAAAGGAATTGATGTTTATTTTTGGCTCAGGGAGAAGGTCAAGAGGGAAGTTGAAGCTCTGAACATTCCCGACCGAGCCAACAACGGCCGGCAGCTAGGCGCTGCCAGAACCACCCTCAACACCATCACCCCCTGCGCCGCCTGCAAGCTCCTCCGCCGGCGTTGCGCGCAGGACTGCCCTTTCTCGCCTTACTTCTCCCCGCACGAGCCCCAGAAGTTCGCCTCCGTCCACAGAGTCTTCGGTGCAAGCAACGTCTCCAAGATGCTGATGGTCGGCCGGTCGCATGCAATCCTCTCTTCTTTTTTTTTTCTTTTTCTGTGTGCATTGAATTCTTCTATATACGTCGGAAACAGGAGGTGCCTGAGCCTCAGAGGGCGGACGCCGCCAACAGCCTCGTGTACGAGGCGAACCTGAGGCTGAGGGATCCGATCTACGGGTGCATGGGGGCGATCTCGGCGCTGCAGCAGCAGGTGCAGGCTCTGGAAGCAGAGCTCAAGGCGGTGCGAGCAGAGATCCTGAAGCATAAATATAGGCAACAAGCCGCCGCCGCCGTCGCCGCCGCTAACAATGTCATTCCGACGTCGGCCTTGCTCGGTCCGCCGCACACTGTGCTGCCACTGCCACACCCTCCCCCGCCGGCCGTTCACGTCCTTGATGGTGTTTCCAGTTACCGTTCGATTAATTCTCCGAGCTCCATTGCCAGAGACCACAATGTTTCATATTTTGGTTAATTTAAGTTACAGTGGACTGTGGATAGATAGTTCATTAGAGTTTAGCTCTGAATCTGATTTCCTTTCCTTTTCTTTTCCCTTTTATCTTGAATAAAATGTAGTTTAAATCGGATCGAAGGAAGTTAATTAATCAATCCTCGACTCAGAAATGAAAATCAAATCTCGGGAGGGGAACAAAGAATCCTTGAGATGGAAACTAGAAATATTATAAAATGAACACAGAATGCAAGCTTGTGAGAATTAGTGTTAATATTATATTGATTCTTCGGAATCTGCACAACAACCATGACTTCATTGATTGGTACTGTAACTTATTTTACTCAGCCTGAGAAGATGGACCACAGAGGATGCTTATTGCCATTATTTTTCTCCCTCGTCTGGTGTGTAAAATTGCATTCAACTCGATTGGATTATATATTATTATGACTAATTGTGATGATATAGAATTTTTAGACATATTAATTCTATTAAAATAATGTATTTTATTTACCTATTCACTAATCCATTTCGATTCTCGACCCATCCGGCTAGTCCGGCCCAATTAGCTCGTCTATCCTACGGCCTAACTAATCCAATGAGCCCAACTTATGACAATTATGAAGCATCAAAAAATCAAAGTTTAATTTTATCTTCTTTTTGTTTTTTAGTTGAAAATAGTGTCATTTAATCTACGATCAGGATAAAAAATATATATTTTTGAAAAGCGCGTGACTTTAATCTCCTAATTAAATTAAATTTAAATTAATTTAGTTCAATGGGATTCGGTCCGCCATCATGGTTGCTTCAACTTGTGGCATCAAAACTCGAGTGTCCCTTGTATTATTATTATATCAGCCCACAGCTCATGACTGATCGATCATGTGAAACTTCTAAATCGAATTCAACCATCACTAAATTTTCTTAAATTTTAATATTTTTTAATATTAACATTCTTTTATTATGAACGAGACAGCCTGGTGGGATAGTTCATGTCGGCCTTAGAGTTTGAATATATAGTTGGGTGATGTTAATTAGAGTCAATTTAAGATTAACAATTGAGTTGTTTTTCATTTTTCTATCCATCCCAAATTCCCAATCCTCGATCCCATTGGCCATTGGAAATTGACTTTCTTAATTGTTTAATTTCTTCTTTAATCCATCAACTGTATTTCCTCGAAACGAATAGTCAATTAGCCCCCGAGATTAGACCCTTCAATGGATAACTAAAATATTTAAAGTTTGAATCTTAACTACGGTGCATTACAGGAAATTTTTCCTCTAATAAGAAGCGGGCCTAAGAATGCTGGTCATTTGGATGGAATTCCATTAGTACTTCCCGATTTATCCTGGTGGTCGGTGAAAAACTTTCGTAGGATCGAACCGATCATCCTAAATCCGACGCTATCCGATTTAATTAATTATTTTTTTCGTAATGAATAGTCAAAACTAGTTGAGTTCCATGATGCTAAGGATAGGATAGAAGCATCAATTGTAACTAGTTAGTGCTGCCCATGTCGAGACTAGAACAGGACAAATTGTCCTAGACAAATGTGACCATGTACCCACCATTGCTGAACAGCATGTCATACTTCATTTACACACCCAATTTATTTCCAATTGGATGAAATAAGCACGCAATTGAATCTCACAATTGTTTGTTGTTTAGCAAGATTTTCTTCTTCATTGTTAGCCGCAAAGAGGAATTTAGAATTCCGTCTATTTTTTAAATAATTCAAATATTTAAGTTTGACCTAGTTAATTTTGAAGATAGACTATCTATTTCTAATTTATCTATCAAATAAATTTAGAATATAACTCATGTAAACTCAGAAATCAACTTTGAAAGTATTCATCTCATGCATGCGCCACCAAAGTAAACAGAGGATCAAGGCTGACTCAAAGCACATGCATTTAAGCTTAGGCCCCTATTATATGACGAGTTTGATAGGTTGCGCGCTTCTTTCTACGCACTTATGCAAGACCGAGAGGCCTGGCGCCTCAATTGTTAAAGTAGATTTTTTTTTACTTGCTTGTTTGTTTATAGGTGTTCACATGATATACTATATAATATTTAGGATACGTAATTTTTTTTTAAGTTTTGGATTTAAGATTTGGGATTTAGGATTTAGTATTTATGATATAGTATTTATAGTGCGTAATATTTTTTTTAAATTTTTTTTAGAGTTTAAGATTTAAAATTTGGAGTATAATATTTAGGGATAGAATTTAAATAATTTAAAATTTAAAAAAAAGTAACGCTAAAGTAACGCTCGAGGCGCATAGATCAATTCCAGACGCCTCGAGTCGCGCATAGGCACAGACACAGAGTCGAGGAACATATCAGCGCTCTATATATATATATAATCAAATATGATTATTATTTTAGAAATATATGAATTTGGATGATAAATATTTAAAATTATGATTAAAATAAGTTATAGTCAAGATTTATTTTTATCGATAATTTTAATTTTTTAGTAGTCAAATTAGATTTGGTCAATAATTTTTAATTTTTTTAAATTTGATCAATAATTTATAATTTTTTATAGAATAAAATTAAATTTGAACATTTTTAATTTTTTACTCGTCAAAGTTAGATTTAATTAATAATTTTAATTTTTTACTATTAAAGTTAGATTTAGTTGATAATTTTTTTAATTAAAATTTAATTCATAATTTTTAATTTTTTATCAATAGAAATTTAATTTACTGACTAAAATTAAGTTTAGTTAATAAATTAATCATATTTATTGGTTATACTTATTAGTAATTGATTTTTTAAAAAAAGAAAATTTTAAAGTTAAAACATATTTAATATTATATTATTATTTCTCTCTAAATTTTTTTCTCTCATTTTTTCTGTTAGGACTGAGAGAATTTAGATATCTCCATAATGACATGATATTGTCCACTTTAGACCTAGGTCCTCATGATTTTGCTATGATACCAATTGTTATGATCGAAGAAATTTAGATATCTCTACAATAGTATAATATTTTTTACTTTGAGCCTAGACCCTTATAGTTTTGCTCTTGGGCTCTACTCAAAAGTCTCATACCAATGAAGATGTCTTTCTTTTATAAGCCCAAGATCTTTCTCATGTGTTTTCAATGTGAAACTTTATTAACAACCTTGCAACCCCAACAATTTCTTCTCCTTCATTATCATTTTTATATCGTTATTAATTTGCTCATATTTCTCTACAAGTTATTATACACACTCTCTCTTTATTTTATAATTTGCTGTCGATATTTACTAACTAAATATTTTTAACTAAATAAATTTGATTAATAATTTATCGAAGTTAAAATTGATAAAAGACAGTTCGGTGCACGAAGCTCCCACTAATAAGGGATCTCGAAGAAAGGTCTATTATATGCAGTGACTATATCTGCTCCTCGAATCTGTTATCGCTAGGTCACACAATAATAATTTTTACTATTACGTCAAAACTTTCTTTCATTGAAATTAAAATTGATCGATAATTTTTTTAAAATAGTAATTAAACTATATATTAATAGTATTACAATAATATATTATTTGTTGACAAATTAGTTAGTATTTTTAATATTTTATTGACAAAATTTAACTTTATTTTTTAAATTTTACTAATAAAAAAGCAAGTTTTGATAAAAATAATATTATTGATATGTGACCTAGTTGGTCACTACTTTCAATTGTGAAAATAATCTTTTATAATGTATGATTTTTTTAAAAAAAATACTAATAAAATTAAATGTCTCTAATAATAATATTGTATATAAAAAATTATATTTTTTAAAAATTAATATTATTTTTTAAAATAATATTAAGGTTTTAAAAACAAAATTGCCTAGGGCCTCCAGAATTGTTGACGGCCTGCAAAGGATGGACTTATAGATTTTTCTTTCATTTTATGCTTGCTAAGGCAGTTCATCATACGACAATATTTTTTTATGATAGTTGTAAAATCACACCACTATAAAAACACAATAAGAGAATCAAAATTATTAGGATCAAAAGAATTCATCTACATAAATAATCATTGAGGATAAAAAATCAAACATACATTATGTATTTATAATAATTGTGGTGAAACCGAAATTCTAGAATCATTTTTTCCAATCAATTATCTCCCTCGTTTACTTCCTCTCTCTCCAATTCTCTCAACCCTCTCAATTCTCCCTCTCCCTCTCTCTCATTCTTTAAAGCCGACCTCAACAACCCTTGATTTCTAGATGATTAGTTTCACAAACTCAATTAGTGTTTAATCAACAGTCCATGTGGATCAATATTTTATTATTTGACGATAAAATCAAGCACTTGCAATTTACACACATCAAGTTTTTGGCGCCGTTGTTAAGGACTGTTTCAATTAACATTAATTGATTAGTGATTTAGTTAATCTAGATTTCTTTTCTTCTCTACTACTGCATTCCTTTTTTTTGCCTTTCTGACATCTCTTTTACAGGTGTGCAAATTTTTTTTATGAGCAAAATGGATGCTCAAACTCATTGGTTTGACCTATTAGATGTTGTGATATTTTTTGACTATTATTGTGAGATTTGTGGTGTAAGATGGCATGATGTCGAAGATCGCCCGATGATTAACAATTTACACACATCAAGTTTTTGGCACCATTGCCAGGAACTGTTTCGATTAACATTGATTGATTATTGATTTAATTAATCTAGATTTCTTTTCTTTTCTACTATTGTATTTCTTTTTATGCCTTTCTATCCTCTCTCTTTCTGGTGTGCAATTTTTTTTTATGAGCAAGATGAATGCTCAAACTTATTGGGTTTTGTGATGTTTTCTGACTATTATTGTGACATTTGTGGTATAAGATGACATGATGTCAAAGATTATCCGATGATTTTAGTTCTTAAACATCGACTAGGTAAGGAAAAATATGACATCCTCCTCGACTACCTTCAATGGCCACAACAAATGTATTGTGAGATGTACGAAATAACAGGATATACGATCGATATGTGCATCAGATTTCACATATTACAAGTCAAGTGGGGAAGTTTTATGACAATTCAAAACAACTAGGACAAAGAGGATGAAGGCACTAAAGCATCAATTGAAAAAGAAGATTTAGTTGTATCTATCGATGTTGTTGATAATCCTATTGTTGATGTTGATGATTATATATTCTGTCCTGCATATGATGAAGTTGTGGATGGAAGTGTAAGGACTTGTACTATGAAAGCAATGACCCAAGAATCACTTCCTTTGGTCGCACAACCATTTGAAACTATGGATGTTGTAGAAATTGAATTTGTTAATATTGGAAGTGTAGGGACTTGTGCAGTGGAGACAAAGCCCCAAGAATCATTTTCTTCAATAGAACCACCACATGAGCCAAAGCCTTTCCTTACCACAATTGAACCCATGTTCAATGATATACTTACTATCTTTGATGATTGGTAAGATTTTATTTGATATATCTGAAGTTACTAATCAATCTTTTCTTGAGCATGTTTGTGGTAGGAAATATTTTTCACAGCAATCACATAGACGACCACGTAACAAGCCTTTAAGGATGAGCATAATTAATGAAAGGCCAAAAACTCTTGTCAAGAAAGTCCAGAGGTATTGTACTCCGGCAAGAGCGAGGTTTAAAAAATACTTTGTCGATAAACCAAATAGGGGGTCGAGCTAATGACCATAAACAAGCGCTTCTTGGGATGCAACTCAAATTTATCTTTTCCTTTTCATTTAAATTTTTCCTTTGTTTTGTAGTTTTTAATAATTTTTTTGTTTCATTTCAGGGATCCACGAGCTAGTCATGACATCCGCCACGGGCGTGGAAGGAGATGAGGAGAAAGGAAGGTTGGTTGTACCTAAAATGATTCAAAGATTACGAGGAGTACGACTACCAGATGAGGGGTGACTTCAGCAGATAAATGACTCAAACGTTTGACACGCATCACTTGATAATTTCCTTCACTTCAAACCTTCTCTATATTAGATATTTGGTTTTAATTGGGACAGTGAATGATTTAAGTCTGGGAGAAGTATATATGTTGGGTTGTTAGTAAGTTTTGTTATACTTCCCTTTGCATAAATTTTTCTTCTAATTGCATCGCATATCATGTCACTATTTGTTTGTTCCTTATTGCAAAATGCTAGCATGCTTATTCTAGATATTTATGTTATTATGATTTTGTATGCTAGTGTGCCTAGTGATCTATTTCTTCCTATCTATAATAGCATGAAATGAGCAATATTTTTTGTTGGAAGAGTTTGAGTGTTAGCTTAGTTTTGGGATATCTTCATAATATGCTTGACTTTGATAATAGATACATCTGAAAATAGTTATGATTCATATATAACCAGACTAGTACTTTTGCTTCATAGGTGACCTCTCAACTACATTTTAGTTACTGGATAAACTCGAATCATGTCAACTTATTGGGAAAAATCAGAATCCCAAACAAGAGTTTGTTTAAGTCTTGCATCTTGCATCTTGCAAGCACTTAGCGAAAAAAAAGAAAGAAAGAATAAGGGATAAAAAAAATAGTTGTTGTGAGGTGAAACTAACAAATTATCCCTTTGAGACTGAGTTAGGTTATTGAAAAAATAATTGTTATGCTTCTCTTGATACCAAGTATTCCTTTGAGATATTGTGTAGATTTTGAGGGAGAAGAATCTTGCGTATGACAGGTAAGTGTCTGTCGCCGGAAGTATTAGGAACACGGTTAGATGACGACTTGACTATGACTGAAAGTTGATACTTGAAAATATTAAGTCACTCATTGCACTGAGCATGAAGAACTTCTACTTAGGCCATACTCATATAACTTTATATCATGCTCATCAATGAAACTACACGATGTGATTAGATTGATTCACAAGGGATTATGGTCTAGACATTAGTAGCATCTTCAACATTCTTGGAAGGTTCTTTAATTAAGAACTGAGTCATATTTAGCGTGGTCGGGTAGAAGAGCATCTTTTACTGTCATCGCTTGAAGTTCAATCCAATAAACTTCTCTCATCTTTTTCCATGATTGATTGAAACATTTTCAATCAGGGCGTAGGAGGCCTTTACGTGATGAGTCTTTTACACCTCAACACTTTCCATAGTCATCTTAATAGAAACAACCATGTTTTAAGATTGTTGGACAATCTTCATCGAAGATATAATGGGAATTTACTGAATTGAAAATTATAGAATTTTAATTTCAGACTTATCTGTCGAGATGACCTGAGCAGATAATCTCAGGCTGCCAAGCATGGAAGGATGAGCTGCTTGGGATGACTGAGCTGCTTGGAAGACTAGACTGCCTTGTATGGTCGAGCTGAGTTGTCTTGTTGAAGAGTATTGAGCTTCCTTGGCCGAGTTGCCAAGGTCGAACTGACGAGTGCCAAGCTACCTTGGTTGAGCTGCAGAGTGTTGAGCTGCCGAGGTTGAGCTGCTGAGGTAGAGCCGTTGAGTGCCGATCTGCCTTGGCCGAGCTACCGAGGCTGAGCTGCTTGGGAGAGGAACGCAGAGTACTCAAGAAGTAATCCCATGTCCGAGAGGGTTTTCAAGGGCACGAAAATAAAGAAGCTGAGGCCTGTGTTTAACGCAGTTTCCTTAAAACAGATTTATCCACTCCGACGGTGTTGAGAGATCATGAAGGACATCTATTTTCCAGGATTCAACGAAAAAACCACGATCGCAATCTAACACAGATCATTCGTGGCGAACTGAGAAAGCACCTATTGCTATTACGGGAAGACTATCGATCGAAATGAATCGACAGAGTAGAAAGATGAGAGAACGAATGTGGAGGAGTCTCTTTTTGCTATTGCATCTCCTTGCTCTCAAGGTCAAGACCTCCTCTTATAGGAGCTCCATGCCTCTGTTGCATTGATTGACCGAGTAATGGTCATTCATTGCCTCTAGTCGCTCGGCCATCAATAGTGATTGTTTCAAATTGACGATTATGGATTCTCAATTAATGCATCCAATACATTTGAGCATCAAACAAAAAGATTCGAGTGGCAAAACGTTGGTTCATTCACTTGGGCAAATTTTGCCTCGACCAGTCCGACATTCTACGCACGCAGGTCATGCTCGCACATGAGTCAACTTGGTTCAGTGCAATCCGGGCCCTAGATTTGCACTCTCCCCTTTTCGAGCTCATGCGTGAGAGAGAGTTTCTTCCCATGCATTTGTTCACAATATGAATACTTGTGAATCAATATAAATCAACCAACAAGTTTTGAAACCCCCAATATGAAACTATTCTCATTCATAATGGAATCTCTTTTCTCTCCACCTCTTTTACATTCACATATATTCAAGAACAAATGCAAAATCAAACCTTAGTAGATGAATTTTAAAAAATAATTAATTTTTTTTGCAATACAAATGCTAGATGAATCATAGGTGAAGAAATAGTCTGATTGTGAGAGGAGAATGTAAAATAAAAATTGTTAAAAATGGATAAATTATCTAAATTATTATACTCATAATTGATTACGTTATTAGGATTTTTTTTTTGATAATTCAAGTGTCCAAGCTTCACTCGACTAATCCAAAAGGTGGAGGGTCTTTTTCTCTAGTTCATACATTGGATAAATTCAAATCACAACTTATGTATACTTAGAAGTCGACATTTAAAATATTCATCTCATTTGAGATTCGAACTAATTTGATCTATTTTATTATTCCTCTAAATGTTTTACCATTGCAACACACTTATGAAGGCAACTAGAATATTCTTTTTCATATCCTAGTGGTGGCATAATAAATATCCATGAATTATTTTCTTTTATATGAAGATAATGCATGCTAATTAAGATCATGTACACACAAATCTTGTT
>JBBUKS010000008.1:200440-210559 GCA_038050645.1 Hedychium gardnerianum | reverse complement strand
TCATGTGTGTTGTGCCTAGTATGTGTTTGATGTAATGTGTGTGTGGCGAATGCATGTGGATATGAAGGATTGGTCACCATGTAGGGGAGATGGTTTAGATTGTATGACCGGGGAGCCTTTAGTGACAGAGGGTAGTCCTTTAATCTGACATTCTAGAGTCATCACCTTGAAATGGGGCCAATTCTCCATAAGGGATTAGCTAATTAGAGTTTAATGAGTTTTCACCATTTTAATGTTAGGAAGTGACTTGTATAATCTAGATTGTATGATAGGGGATAGTCCTTTAACTGAACTTCCTATGTTAACTCTTCTACTTAATAACATTGGAAGGAAAATGGTGTAAGTACTCCAAGTTGATCTTCGTGGGGTCATACCGATAATTTGGTTAGGATCCCTATAAGATCATAAACATGGAGGGTAAGGAGGTGAACATGTACTAGGGACATTAACTAGCATCATAGTAAAACTGAAATCCTAGAATCATCGTCCTAAGCCAACTCACTCTCACTCTCTCTTGCTCACTCTCTCTTTTAGTGATCTCTCTAACTTCTCTATCAACTCTCTCTCTAGCACTCAACTCATTCTTTCGCACTCTGGTTCTCAAGCATTCAGCCAACCTTTGATTGTCTAGATAAATTACTTTGCAAACTTGATTAGTGCTTAACCAACAGTCTCTGTGGATCGATATTTTGATTACTTGATGACTTAGCCATGCACTTGCAGTGGGACGAATAAGTTTTTGACACCGTTACCTGGGATTATTTTCGATTAACATTAGTTGACTAGCAATTTAGTTAATCTAGACACTTCTTTCTTTTTCTGCATTTTTATTTCATGCTAAATTTTTTACTTCTACATATTTATCCTTTTCTGATTATTATCTTTCAGATGGACAAGTTTTCCTTGAGCGCAAAGATGGATGATCTAATTCAAAGGTTCAACCAAATTACTGCTGTGAATTCCCCTAATATTTATTGTGAAACTTGTGGTGCATTAGGTCATGTAAATGATAATTGTCCAAGACTATTTGACCGTTCACATAGAATACATGAAGAAAAATGGGGTGTCTTCCCCAACTACAATCAGTGGCCGGAATAATATTATTGTCAGGGTTGTGAAGAAATAGGTCATACAATCGACAACTACATTAGGATACGCGATTTGGAAATATCATAAGATAATCTCAATAGAAAGTTCGATATAATGACCTCATCATATTCACACACTCATGGCCTCATATTTAAGCCAAAATTTCTGACTTATCTCGCATGAGTATCCAATAATAAATTTGATTTCTAGAAATTTTTTCTAACTTTTGTTTATGAGTTTCCACTAATTCTTTTAATTTAGCATTTTCATTTTTAACTTTCTCAAAATCTTCCTTTAAGCTTGCATAGTCTTTTTTTGTATTGATATATTTGGTCCTAGTTTTACATAGAGGTCGTGATTACATTTTAATACAATCATACATTTTATCAGAAGGTAAGAGTCATATCTCACTTACTGTGTCAGATTCGTAGTTGGATGCTCCCCCTTCATAGATGCTCTCTCCTGAGGTATCTTTTGTTGGTGCAATTATCCCCGAGTCAAGGGTTGGCTAGGTTGACCAAGCTACGGATGACTCGAGCTTGAGTTTAGATGTTTGATCAATATATTTGTGTGAAGTCAAGTAGGTCAAGGGTTGATCGGATACTTGAAAATGGTGTAAGTCCTTGTGGGATTAGGCAAAGGGAAGTCCTAGTTGGGAACCAGGCAAACCTAGTTGGGAATTAGGCTAAGTCCAAAATGGATTAGCTAGAAGCTAAACACTTGGCATGACTGAAGGCCTAGTCGGACTAGGCAAAGGGAAGTCCTGGTTGGGAACCAAGAAAATCTAGTTGGGAACTAGGTTAAGTCCAAGGTGGGTTAGTTGGGAGCTAAACACTTGGTACGATTGAAGTCCTAGTGGGACTAGGCAAAGGGAAGTCCTGGTTGGGAACCAGGCAAACCTAGTTGAGAACTAAGTCATAGGTGGGTTAGCTGGGAGCTAAACACTTGGCACAAGGAGAAGTCCTAGTGGGACTAGGCAAACCTAGTTAGGAACTGGGTTAAGTCCAAGGTGTGTTAGCTGGGAGCTAAACACTTGGCATAAGAGAAGTCTTAGTGAGACTAGGCAAACCTAATTGGGAACTAGGTTAAGTCTAAGGTGGGTTAGCTAAGAGCTGAACACTTGGTACGTGAGACATGTCTTAGTGGGACTAGGCAAACTTAGTTGGGAATCGGGTCAAGTCCAAGTTGGGTCAGCTAGGAGCTGAACACTTGGCACAAGAGAGAAGTCCTAGTGCGACTAGGCAAACCTAGTTGGGAATTAGGTTAAGTCCAAGTTGGGTCAGCTGGGAGCGGAACACTTGGCACAAGAGAGAAATCCTAGTAGGAATAGGTAAACCTAGTTGGGAACTAGGTCAAGTCCAAGGTGGGTCAACTGGGAGATGAACACTTGACACGTGATCGGAAGTCCACGTGGGTCAAGGAAGAGGACTTGACATGTGGCATGAGCTGGCGCCAATTGATTGGGCAGCGTGTCAATCGATTGACTAAGTGAGTCAATCGATTGAAGTTGTTCTAGCGAGAACAGTAGGAGCCAAAATCGATTGGGTAATGGATTCAGTCATCCCCAATCGATTGGGGAACTTCCCAATCGATTAGGGAACTTCCCAATCGATTAAGAGAAGTTAAAATCATGAATGAACGGTGGTTTGTCATGAGTGCACAGTAGGGTGCTGAATCAATTAGGCCAATCGATTCAGCATGTCCTAATCGATTGGGGTAATCGATTAGGCTCTTTTTACGAGTGCACAATGAGTGCTGAAATCAATTAAGCTCAGGTTAATCGATTGGAGCAGTTGATTCAGAGTTGTTTCTCGAGTGAACAATAGGATTGTGAATCGATTGGGACAATCGATTCAACCAGAGTTCTCGAGAGAATAGTGAGCCTCAGAATCTATTGGGCAATTGATTAGAGGCTAATCAATTGATTGGTATGGCTCACTAATAGATTGGGTATTTGAAAAAGAGACATTCTATAGGTTTAAACGACTGTATCTAACATGACAATCGATTAGGAGTAAGCCTAATCGATTGGGAACCATAGGTCAGCGCGATAAAGGGCATTTTCGCGAAGGATTGAAGCATGATTCTAAATAGGAAGCCATTGCCAGTTCTTGATATTTGAAGGAGAAGTGTTGCTTCACTTTCCAGAGATCAAGAGGTATTTTCAAGAAAGAAGAAAGCAAGCTAAGCAAGATTCAAGTATTGTAAAATTTATTTTTGATTTCCATTTGTATTTGCTTGCGTTTCTTCTTGGTGTATTGTTGTAGTAAACTTGTATTGAGTATGTACAAGGCTTCTCCACCTCTGTGAAGGAGGTTTTTCATAGTGAAGGTGTGAGAGAGAGCCGAACCCTGGATTAGTTACCTCAAGGAGGTGGATACCAAGTAAAACGAAGGTGCTAGCGATTGCTTGAAGTTTCCGCTGCCAATCAACATAGAAGAAGTGATCAGAGCTAATCACCCCCTCTCTAGCTCCCTTTTGGTCCTAACATCTTCGTCATCTGATTCTTGGTAGCTTGTCATTAGTGCTAGTCCGACGTATTTTTCCATCTTGGACTCTTCTAACGATGATTCACTCCAGGTCGCCTTGAGGTTCTTTTGCTTAGGCCTTCTTGTCCTTTTGTCTTTTTCTTTTTCCTTGCTTTACAATTTTGGACAGTTGTCCTTGATATGCCCTTCTTCATCATAATTGTAGAACCTCACTTCCCTTCTTCCTCGTAGAAGCTTCTTAGCCTGTGTCTTACCAAAGTTGTTAGAATTAAAAAACTTTTAAAATTCTCTTACCATGTATGTTCTTCATCTTTGTCAGGTGATGACTCCGAACCTGGTTCGTCCCTCTTAGCTTTTAATGCTAGGTTCTGGCTTGACCTCTCTTCATTTTCTAAGCCTACACATCTTGACTTGTGTAATTCGAAAGTTGAAAATAATTCTTCTAAACTACTTACTTTAAGGTCTTTCGAAATATAATACGAGTCTACAATTGAGGTCCACTCTTGAGTTCTTGGAAAAGAATTTAGAGTGTATTTGATTGAGTCTTGATTCGTTACCGTTTTTCCGAGTTTGGTGAGTCCAATTATTAGCTCCTTGAGCTTTGTGTGTAGTTGAGCCACCTTTTCTCCCTTTTCCATCCGGAAGTTGCTTAGCTAGTTTCTGAGTAGATCTCATCTTGCTAGCTTGGCCTCTAAGGTTCCTTCATGAAGCTCTAGGAACTTCTCCCAGAGTTCTTTTGCTAGTTGTAGGAGCCGATCCGATTGACTTTTTAAGGCGGTAGTACACTCAGAATGTGGAATTTGGCCTTATTGTTTGCCATGAACTCGATTTGCTGCTTCTTGCTCCAAAGGTTCTCTTCCTTTTCTTCTCTGTTCTCGTCCTTGGATACTTCAATCATATTTAATAGTTAGTAAAATATCAAAATTTGTTTTGAAATATACCTCTATTTTGTGCTTCCTTAGCATGAACTCCCTCTCGAACTTTGGCGGATAGATGTTTGATTCGGCCATCTTTTTATTGCTTTAGTCAGCTGTTAGTCCTTCTAAAGTGGTTGGGCTCTGATACCACTTGTTGGAATAGGTAAACCATCTAGAGGGGTGAATAGCCTTATAAATATAAAATCTATTTCTCTTGCTTCTTACTAAGCAAGGGAACACATATTAATTAAACTAGAAATAAAGCATTAAATAAAAAGGGGCACAAGAATTTACTTGATTTTTAATCGGTGAAATTGCTAATCAAAGGCAGTAGAAAGCTCACTAAAAAACTCTTTCTTCGACAACAAGTCAAAGGTGGAGAAACCCCTTACACCATAAATGCACGAACAATAAAAGCATAAGTAAAAATGAAGTACAGAGTGTGTTCTTCTTAAATGGTGAATGAGAACTCTATTTATAGAGTTATGGTAAAAAATGACCGTTTCTAACATGGAACTATTGGAGTCGCCTCGAATGATTGAGGGCGCCTTCAACTGGCTGCTTCGTCATCCACACACAATGGCTTTCAGGCTGATCTGGAGGATTGGGGGAGCCTCAGACAATCCAAGGCGCCTCCATTCGGCTGATGTGAAATCCGTTTCTTATCCGCTACGCAATGGCTCCTAGGCGTCCGAGGCACCTCCAATGTATCTGGGGCGCCTCCAATGGTTGGGGGGCAAGGCGCCTCCGATGCATATGAGGTACCTCTAGCGGTTGGCGTCCAAGGCACCTCCAATTCAACCGAGGCGCCTCGAGCCCCTTGAATGGTCAATTTCAGCATTGACCATTCTTCCTTCCAATCACTTGGGTGATGCTCCGGTCATCCAGAGTTGCGCTCACTCGAACCCAACTCCGACCTTCTCCTCGAGCAAACTTCCTCTCGGCTTCTCGTCCCTCGAACCGCTTCCTTCTCGCTTCACCAGTGTACTCTTCCATAGCTCCTCGTCCTTCGGATGTACCGATCTCGTCAACTCTCTTCCCATGGCATCCTTCTCGCCCGCTACATATTCCACTCGACTTCTTGTGTTCCTAAGTCCCTGCACACTTAGACACATGACATCAAAACAATACAGGACCTTACTTAACTCGGTTGATCAACATCAAATCTAACCCGAGGTACTTACAGTAAGTAGAGATACTTAATTGGTCAAGAATGACAAGCATCCCACACATATATTTTACTAAATTGTTCAGAGGTAATTTCATATTTTGAGTTAGTATATATTTCCTTTTTTTTTTTATTTCTTATGTCATAAATTGTTTGTGTTATAATTTATTTTTTTTAATGGTAGGATTTTTCAAAACTTAAATTCTAAAATATCGATACAAGAGTTTGATCATATCTGCAAATCAAAATTTGCACCGTAGTTTAAATCATATGTAAGTATGCAATCTAAATTTGATTTAACATATATCTTGAATTTTAAATATTTTTATTTGATTTTAGGTTTATGATAATCAAGCTCACGTCGAGTAAGAATTACTAATCCATCTATCATTGGGCCCAAAAGCAATGGTACGCACTTGGCCAACATATTTTATAAACGGATATAATTTTCATACCCAAGAATATGGATGAGGAAGACTATAATGAATAGTTGGGTTTATGTTCAGTCATCCAATAATGAAGGTGCAAGCAATGATTTTTTTGGTTTGCTGGATGAAATTTAGAGGTAGAATACCCTAGCCCAAAAATTGGAGTTATTTTATTTGTGTTGCTGGTTTGACCTTGTCAGAGGGATGAAGGTGTATCCATGGTATAATTTGATTGAAATAAATCATAAAAGATTGTATAAGAGATATGAACTATTTGTGTTGGCACAACAAGAGATTCAAGTATTCTATGTTTCATATCCTTGTTTGAAACGTGACAAAAATGATTGGTGGATTGTTTGTAAAACAAAAGCACGAAAAAAATTTGAGGAACCTTAGGAAGACATTGCATATCAACAAGAGAAAGTTATAAATACATTTCAGACTGAGGAATATATTATTCTAATGTCACGAGATCCTAGCGGAGTAGTGATAAAACATGAATGCAAGTAAAATTCATGAGAATGATGGTGATGATGATGATGAGGAGGAGGAGGAGGAGGTGGAGGAGGAGGATGACAATGACAATGACAATAATAATGAGGACTTTGATTTTTGATAATGGGTAAGTTTTGTTATCTTAATATAACAAAAATATGATCTTTTATTTTCATATATGGTAATGTTTTTTATAAGTAAATTTAATTTTAATCTGTAAATTTACAAAACTCATAGCTCAATTAGTTGTCTATATACTATCTCATTCTCAAATTTATATATTTTATCTGTTAATACACTGTATTTTTTTCCTATAGGCCATTAGAGGTAATATCTTGGTATTTTGTTTTATGCATTATCTAATTTGTTAACAAAAATGGTAAGATTTTTCATGTTCTTCAATATGAATCAAATTTTTATTTACTTTATCCTAACAATTTTGGTTGACAGTCTCGATGTGGTAGCCATCACCGGAGTACTTTTGGCTAGTCTGCTTCAGCACTTGATCGGGTAGGACCTTCTCATATACCTTCTCCAATACCTTCCCTTTCACCTGTAGGATCTAAAAGAGCTCTAGAGGGGGTGTGAATAGCGCGTTCACTTTTTCTTATTTTTCAAATCTCGAGTACGCAGCGAAAATAAAGAACTAGAAATAGAAACAAACTAACACTATTTTTACTTGGTTCACAACCCAGCGGTTGCTAGTCCAAGGCCCGCACCCGTTGAGTGCTTTCGTTTGGGGAATCCACTAAAAAGGTCTTCTTCTCCGAATATGAATTCAGAGACGGAGACTCATCTTTACAAAAAGTGGGACCGGTAACACGTTTACCAACCCGTAAAATCTTGTGTATAAAAGACGAGTATAATGAAATTAAATATACCGACGACCGACTGAGATTTGATGGAGCGTGTTGTTATTGGAGCAGCGTTACGGTGTTGTAGTAGAAATTTGGAGCAGTGCGGAAGTCGTTTGATCGTCGAAAAGTGTTCTACAAGCTTTTGATCGAAGACTGCCTATATAGGCTAATACAGGCACCTCAATCCTTTTGAGGTGCCTGGATTTAGGCTGACGTGGCGACTCCTCAGCGAAGCTCTATCCGATAACTCTTATCCTGATCCAGGCACCTCAATTCCATTGAGGTGCCTAGTTGCTGACGTGTGATGTCCAATTAGAGGCTACAACCTCATTCTACTCGCACTGAGGTCATGAGGTGCCTGAATCCCTTTGAAGCGTCTAGTTTGTCTTGAGGCACCTAGATCCTTCTAGGCACCTGGTTCAGCAAATTTCAGGCTTTAACTTCTACATCACAATGTTAGCATAGACACAATATATAACATAAGAAATAATATTAGACAGTCTCAGGATTGTCCGATTTTGACTTTTGGGTTTCCACTGAAACCCTAGGTCTAACTGATGCCTACTGTTCCCTCAACGGGGAACACGTCCTCACCTACTCCTCTCAGGAGAGTTTACCTGGTGCCAAACTTCTGGACCTCCAGACTATTTGGACTTTCGCCCAGCATCCGATCTTGACCTCGGGGACTTCCCGCTAGACGTCCAATCCTTGACCCGCCTAGACTTTTGCCTAATGTCCTTGACCCCCAAGGATTCTGCCTAGTATCCTCGACCCCTAGGACTTTTGCCTGATGTCCTCGATCTGCCAAGACTTCTGCCAAGTCCCCCGAACCAGGACTTCGTTGCCTAGCCTCAACCAGGACTTTCACCTTACCTAAGTTCCCTTAGGACTTTCTTCTTGAGCTTCCTGCACACTTAGTCAAATTCATTAGATAACAAAAAACCTTAACTTTGAACCTTTGTCATCTATCAAAACATAGGTTCGATTAGCTAATGCTTTCAGCACCAACATCACCTTCGCTAGTTGTACCTTCGCCAGTATCTTCACAAGGACATTCGCCAATACTCACACAAGTTTATTCGGCCAGACAATCGGTTGCTGAGATGCAAGACACTCAAGAGTCTATAGTCCCTTACAAAGATTCGTAAGTACTATAAAATATTTTATTTTTTCAACTATCTTAATTATTTAACATTGTTTGTTTCTAACTTTATAATAGATTTGAAAATTCTGTACATGTTATTCACGAGATTAATAGAATAGTGAATAACCACTAGAGAGGGGATTCAATGACATATACAAGCACTCTAGCACCCACAAAAAAGCTCTGATGGAACGAGTTTAAGGTATATCCCCATCAGTTTATATATGAAATTAAAGTGATTATATAATCAATTATTTTTTTTCCCATTCCAATGGATATTCAATTGGGACCTGAATGAAGAGTTGGAAATTAGAAGAATTTTCAAGAAAAAATATGACGATCACATCCGACATGTATTTAATAATGCGGAGACTAGGGGATAAAAGTCACCCTACATCACCGATGAAAAATGGACTAGGATCTCCAATTTTTGGGCAATCAAGGGGAGCAAACAAAGGAGTCAACAAAATAAAGTAATCAAGCTTATAATTCTAAGATTCATCTACGACATATGCACGAGGCTCTATCAATATTGATGAACATACACGCAGATTGATAATTTTTAACTCTCCCACTATTTTTAATCTATTTTAGACAATTCCAATACTTCTAACAGTATTTTTTTAAACCAAGGAAATGAGGAGGGAGCCATTATTTATAAACACTTTCACCTGCATATATAAAAAAAAAGATAAGACTTAGAGTGGGGATAGAGCTAAAGCAATTAACGTTTAGATTATTCTTGGATTTTAATTTATAACTTAGATTTTATTTGTTATGTACCTACGCTCTCTTTATATTATATCCAATCAAGATTATATGTGTTTCTAAAATATTATTATAGTAAATTAATTTTATTTTTTCTCATGACAATACAGGAGAAATATGATGAGCTACAACTAGCATTGTCACGCCCCGGGAGGGTATTTATCCGACAAAAATCGGACAATACCTCCCTTGTATGACGGACAATATCCTGGATACAGAATACATCTACATACAGAAATACCCAACACAAGTATATACATCCATACACAGTGCAAATATAATAAGAAAAATATAATAATACCACACATGGGTATTTACAATCCACGCAGTGTATAGAAATGAGGAAAATACCCTACTCAGGTATTGCACAACCACGCAGAGTATAAGTTATATACATTAAACAGAAATAATGGTCTACACAACCAGAAAATCCAAAAAAACACAATGTTGCGAGCCGACTCGGCTTACGACGCCAAGTAAACGATCAGAACAAATCCGAAATCAAATAACTAATATAATACCAATGAATTAAACATATGCGGAAGCTAAAACAAACCCACGTAATACGGAAATAGATCCGGAGCTTGATGTGAGTGGGACGGCATGGGAAGATATCCTCCAAGCGACTCAATCATAATCCTCCTACAAGGAAAACAATAATAGAGGTAGGGGTGGTGAGTACAAAAAAATACTCAGCGGGTATAGAAAGATAGTGCATGATAATAACAGTAAGAGGTCAAAAGAAACATACAGTCTCACGGAAG
>JBBUKS010000008.1:174520-192324 GCA_038050645.1 Hedychium gardnerianum | reverse complement strand
TAAGAGAGAGGAAGATATGTTTGAGAGTAGTGCAATAATGAGTGCAATTGTGAGTGGGTGTAGCATTTTCTAAGGAAACAAAAAAAAATAATAGCAGAAGAATTGCACCCTTTCTATTATTTTTATGTTTTTGGAAAGCATGGTTTCATGTAATTGCACCCTTTCTGAGGTAAATTGCATGGTGTTTTTGGAATAATAATATAATGATTAGATTTTTTAATAAATAATTAAGAGATTTAAAATTTAAATTTTAGTTACGGTGTATTATAATTTTTTTAAATAAAAAATAAATTTAAAAATATTGGTCATTTGGATGAGCCTTCATTAGTAATTTCTAATTTATTCTAATAACTGATAAAAAAATTTCACGTGATTAGATCGATTATCTCAAATATGATTTTATTAATTATTATTATTATTATTATTTTGAGTTTTTGTCTTTCGATGTGATTGCACTTTTTTCTACCATTTTTCAGGTTAATGTAGTCATAGTTGAGTTGGTTGTGTTTTATCAGTGGTACCTTTCTATTACGACCAGGTCGACAAGCATCCTTTTACTGTATTTTATTTTTTAAAAACAAAATTAAATGAAAGAACTAATACACAATTATTATAAGAGCAAAAATTAAAAGAATATCTCTAAATATCTGGATTATTAAACAGGTATTTTTATTAAAAAAATAAAAAAAAAACATTTTATTATATTTTTTTATTTCAACATTGCTGTAGATGATTAAAATTATCGAAAAATTATTATAACAACCATTAACTGACTACTATAATAGTTATAGTAGCTACTAATTGGCTACTTAGTTGCTACAACTATGGTAACAATCATTTTAAGTGATTTTAATTTTTATATGATCATTTAAACCTTTTTAAAGCAATTTTAATCAACATTAAGTAATGTTAATCAAGTTAGCAAAGATTTTTTTTATATACAAGTATTTTATGTATGTTAATTCAAAAATACTATATTTTCTAGGTTGTAGTGGTCACCTAGTAACTGCTATAATAACACTAGAATAATTATATTTTTGAAATGAAAAATATGATGAGATTTTTTTTTTGACTTTTTTGAAAAAGAGGTATCTTTTTTTTTTTATCATTCGAATAATTAGAAATATCCTTTTGATTTTCATCCTCCATATAATACAACATGCTCTGATATCCTTTAATATTCGATTGAGTTTAAATGTTTACTTATATAAAACTCAAAATTATTCAATGAATACTTATATTTATATTCGTAATAGTTAATTGATTGTGTTCCATGTCATGTTTATTGCTTTGATGCATGGATGAATAAAAGGAAGAGAAATTGCAACAAATAAATGTATATGAAATACTCATTATTCTTGAGCAATTTTATAATTTTCATCCTCCCTCCTCCTCCAATCTTTCCACCCAAGTAAACCAAATCATCTATGTAATAATTAGCAACCGATGCCTTTCATCTTAGTGTCTTAGAAGCATAGTAACTCAAATTCACTCATTCTCTTGTTAGCATTTTTTAATATCATTAGTATTTTTACGTTTAAGGTTAAGGATCCTTATCTTTACTCTTTAAGCTACGTAATTAAGTTCAAGTGATGTTGTAAGATATAACTATAAGTTGATTGAGATACAGAGACGTTAGCCATCAGTAAACTACAAAAGATTTGATAGTCGACAAAGATTTTGCAAGATATATAAATAGTGCAGAGTTCATCTATTCGTTTTTTATTCCAACATCTGATTCAACAACACATTGGTTTTCCACAAATCCACCTAAAGATTAAGTAGGGTGAGACTGAGAATCAATCAACAAAGCAAATTCCACATCCAATTCCCCAAAAGTCGATGACAACACCAGACTAAAAGAAAGCTTACTCGCCAACGATTCCCCACATAACTTGCGCTTTTCCAATCCACAAATCTATCCAAACTTTTCATTTGACAAGACTAACCAAACCTAAAGGAACCCCATCATATTGCTGTAGAAAAGAAGCAGATGCCTTCACTAATTATTGTGTCCAATTGCGTGCAAGTGAGCAGCCTTCTGCCTCCACCAAGCCAAGTTGCTGATCAGAGGGCACTAGTCAACAGCTTTACAACTTATTTAATTACTCGTTCATTTGGTTGCTAAGTGTGTTGGATTAGCAATAAGATTAGCTCGATGATGCAAGTTCTAATGATGGAGAGAGGTGGAATTGGAATGAAGTGATTTGATGGATAGTTCTCTTAATTTTGTGCTTTTCTTCTCCACATGCTAGAGACGAGTGTGGCAGCAAAGCTGGTAGCTTTACTGATCAACTAAGTCACATCTCTCCATGTCGAAGCTGTTTTCAGTAACAGAGCTGCTGCTGCTTTTGTAGTATTGCTGAAGCTAGTCTTTTGTGATCCAAGACTAGCATGTGCATAAGAACATATAAGATTATGATAGAATGTGAACATAGTGAGCACATGGATAGTATATAGAGGCTGGTGAAATGGAGCTAAGCTTTTGGAGTCTCTTAGCCAAAAACTAAGAGTTTATGGATCAAACTGTTGGATGGTCAAGCAATAACAATTTTTTTTTCTGCATGATTGTTTTGCATAGTATGTTCTTCATGTTTATATGCCTAAATAGTTCTAGTGTTTAGGAAGAATTTCTATGACAGTTGCTTGCAATTTGAATTAGGTGAAACGTCGATACATTTGTATTTACTGTGGCTGGGAATTCTTCATTAGGAAGCAGTGCGTGCACAGTTTTTCTGATTCAGTTGCTGATGAGAGACCAGAGAAGAAGTTCTCGCAATCGATTGACTATTCAATTGTAAGCTAATTAATCTTTCTTGGCCTCAGCAAGTGTGATCAGTTTTGCAATTTTTCCAGGAAAACTGTAGAGGAATTGAAATGGAGCAAAAGTGCTCGTCTCCCAACTGATGTCTCAGACTTACCTGAAGAAACTCTTGTTCCTAGCAGTAGCACGCAGGCCTCTGTTCGCGACTTTGACTTGAACTTGGATTTGGAGAACAATGGCGATGCAGAACCAGACATGGCTAAAACCTTTACTATATCGATGATCTCCGAGGCAAATGATAATCTGAAAAATGACCATTTGGGTTTGTCTTTCTCTAGCATGGACAAGATCACTGATCCGATTCAGTTGGTATCATCTTACCTTTTCTTTTTTTTTTAATAATCTAGATATTTAGCTATTTAAATTTAATTAATCTCGGAGATAATCAATTCGATTTTATAATTTTTTTTTATTAATCATCAAGATAAATAAGAAAGAGTTTGTATAGATTCATCCAAATGATTAATATTTTTAAGGTTGTCATCCCTCAGGAGAAAAATTCTTTCAATACATCGTAGTTAAGATTCGATTCTTAAATATTTAGTTAACTATTTAAAAAAATCTAACTACTACACCAATGTCCTAAGAGATAGTATCATCTTACTTTGTGATAAAAGATGAAACTATCATCTTGATAGTCCTTTTAAGTTGGCCTCATATTTTTTAAAAGAGGATAAATCATGAAAGACTTTGCCTAATAATAATAGTGCATATAAGGAAGGATGAGGTAATCAGTGGGAAATTTTGCATCCGTTCAGAATTAACTCCGGATTTATTTATGATAATACCTCTTATATGAATCATCCGTGTCAATCCGTAGGACTTGATATTATCTTACTTAAAAAATAATAATTAATCAGGTCGGATAACATCGGACCTGGGTGATTGGTTCAGTTTCACGAAAAAAATTCACCGGTCATTAAGATAAATCGAAAAACATTAATGAAAATTTATTTAAATAGTCAATATTATTAAACTCATTTTTCATTAAAAAAAAAAATCTTATAATATATCGTAATTAAGATTCAAATATTAGATCTCTTCGTTATTTATTTAAAAATTTAATTATTATACTATTACCTGCGGGTTTGATATCATCTTACTTGGTGGATATTATATGAAGAAGATTATGACAATGAATAATTGACTTAATCTAGATTATGGTCATTCATTATTATTCATTTACTCGAAAGATCCACTTTTGCAATATCTCAGGGATTAGGAATTTAGGATCGACATGTGTAAGTCTATGTTAGTGTATCATCAATAGATGCCTAGAGAAAATGGACATAGTTGAATTAATTTTAAGATTAAATTTTAATAAATACAAATTATTTTTTTGGATATTTAATTTTTTCATGCAAAAAAAACTAATGTGTTGGAATAAATACTTTTATAATTTATCTTTTTTAAAAAATATGAAAATATTAAGATGACGATTCAATCTTTTATTCTATAACAATTATCATAATTTCTCTTTTATAAAATTAAAATTATTGATTTTACTTAATATATAACTTGAAGTCTTACATTTTATATCATAATCTAGATCTCAAATTGACCAAAGAATCGACTTATTCCAATTCGATTTATTCTAAAACTAAAATAGAATAATTGACTTCTTAAGTATAATAATAATTGTTATTATTATTGTACCCTTATGCTTATGAATTTTATCAAAATATCCTTTGTAATTTCACTATTAACAAAAACACTCAATATCGTAATTTATTGTTATCACTCGGACTTTGTCTCCTCGAGCCTAAATAAAATTAAGAGAGTTGGTAGGGGAGTTGCTTGACTTCCATGGCCCAGTTAGGTAGCACGTTGATTTCGAGGAAGAAGAAAAACAAAATCAATTCAGTACGATCCAATTAAATAAAGCCAAAAATTAAAAACGTTTTCCTTTCCAAAAAGGTATTTCAGTTTTTATAAATAAATATCAAACAGTCTCCTATCGTATTTTTCATTTTAAAAATAATTTTAATTTTAACACTGAAAGTTTTTTTTTTTTTGATAATTTGAAAAAGGGAACAGTTACTGTGGGAAGTGGTGTATTTAGAATATTCCAATCCTGCAGGGTTGTATTTAGAATGACGCAAAAATGAACAGGAAAATAAAAATAATGGGAAGTGGACGCCTTGGTTAACCGCGTGTCGGTGTGATTAAACCTCGTTACACGTCGGAGGAATTTTGCAATCTTCCCCCGGAGTTTTTATTTTCTCCTCATTTTCCTTATGCGGCACTCGTTCTTATATAATCTCAGGTCGCCAATTTTATAAACTTCAGGGGGGTACCTTAACATTTTCCTGTCTCCTGCAAATTTGGGGCCAGCTTTTATAATCCCGTCTAGCTCTTCATCCTTCTTCCAGATCTGCGTCTCGGAGTCGAATTGATCGGGGCGATACTACTAGGTGGCGGCGGAGGAGGGGAGCGTCGTTAGAATGGGTCGTGAGGGAAGCGGCGGCGCCGGTGCCGGAGGGGCGGTGGCCGAGGGAGTGCTGAGGAAGGTGCTGCTCTCGTACGCCTACGTCGCGATCTGGATATTCCTCAGCTTCACCGTCATCGTGTACAACAAGTACATCTTGGATCCCAAGATGTACGGATGGCCCTTCCCCATTTCGCTTACCATGATCCATATGGCCTTCTGCTCCACTCTCGCCTTCCTCCTCGTTCGCGTCCTCCGCCTCGTCGATCCGCCGTCCTCCCCGGCCATGTCCCGAGCGCTATACTTCTCCTCCATCGTACCCATCGGCGCCCTCTACTCCCTCTCCCTCTGGTTCTCGAACTCCGCCTACATCTACCTCTCCGTCTCCTTCATCCAGATGCTCAAGGCCCTCATGCCTGTCGCCGTCTACTCTATTGGAATATTGTTTAAAAAAGAGATTTTTCAGAGTTCCTCGATGCTCAACATGCTCTCCATCTCCTTCGGCGTTGCGATCGCTGCCTACGGCGAGGCCCGCTTCAATGCTACCGGCGTTGGTCTCCAGCTCAGCGCCGTCGCCTTCGAGGCCACCCGACTTGTCCTCATCCAGATCCTGCTCACATCCAAGGGAATCTCGCTCAACCCAATCACTTCTCTGTACTATGTTGCTCCCTGCTGTTTCGCTTTCCTCCTCATTCCCTGGTCCGTTGTCGAGCTTCCTGTCCTTCGCGCCCGCTCCGTGGCTTCCCTCCGCCCTGATCTCCTCATCTTCGGCACCAACTCCTTCTGTGCCTTTGCTCTGAATCTGGCTGTTTTCCTCCTGGTCGGAAAAACCTCCGCACTCACCATGAACGTCGCCGGAGTCGTCAAGGACTGGCTCCTCATTGCCTTCTCCTGGTCCGTGATTCGGGATACTGTGACAGCTATTAACCTCTTTGGTTACGCAATTGCCTTCCTCGGGGTCGCTTACTACAACCACGTCAAGCTGCATGCGCTCAAGGCTAAGGAGGCGCAGAAGAAGGCGGCCCAGGCGGACGAGGAGGTTGGGAAGCTTCTTGAGCAAATCGATGGATCTGGAGAAAACCGAAAGGGTGACACCCATGCTTGATCTGTACTTCCATCACTGCACGTTCTGCTAGGATTAGATCGGTTCTACTTATGTACTACTGATGAATCTCTTCATTCGTTAGCTTATTTATCTCTAGTACTGCAATCTGCTGGTAATGAGGAGGTTAAAGGGAAGAATCAAAGAGAAAAGAAAAGTAAAACAAAGATCTTTATTGCCTTCTTGCATTGTTTACCCCATTTTTCTAGTTATTATCCATGGATTGGCATTTATGGCGGATCTTAAATTGATTGTGACAGATTCACCTCTGTCAGATACAGGAAAAGCAGGGAGATATTTTGTAGCTGCAGTTTGAGTTGGGTAGAGGGTTTTGGAAGTACCAAACTAGGCTGGCTTGTATTTGTTTTAATCAATCTTCTTTGGAGGGTTGGCCACTATTCTGTATGTTTACATTATTGTTGGTGTTGTATGTCGAAGCATGTAGAAGCTTTCCTTTGCCTCCTCTTGAATGAGAATGAAAATCTTATTTACTTTTGTCATACCATTGTTTATTTATTTTATTCTCTGCACTTTAGCTTGGATAATTCATATGCAGGTTGAAACCATCTCAATTACCTGTAATTCTGATGATATACTGATTTGTTGATGTCATGTTTCATATTTTCAGTAATTCTCTACTGATGCATTAATTTTGCTTATTCAAATGATGAAGTCCCAATCGAAGTTGACAACATTTATTTGGTGTGCAATGTGCATTAGTTATGACATCTAATAGTGTATATAATTTTTTTTCTTTTAAATTAGTGAATTTTCACAGATATAGATCATGTTCTCTATTCAGGATATCAAAGGTTGCAGCAATAACTTTTAACATTTTTTTGTCTACTGATACAACAAATGATGCTCATCAAGTATTCCTGGAGGGAGGCTGGAGTGAAAAGTTATAGCTACTTATACTTCAATTTTACTAAAATGTATTGAAACAATATAACTAATGGTTGCTTACTAAATGCAATGTTTCATGATTTTGTATTTGTAGTTTACTAGTGTACTGAATCTGAGCCCTCGGAGTTGAGGAAACTGAGAGGGATAGCAAGGGGACATTGTCTTGTATTTGTAGTTTACTAGTACTGATTCTATGATTGGTAATAAAAAGGTCAAACTTTTACAGTTTGCTAATGTTTGAGTAAAAAAAAAGAATGTTTAATGTGTTTTTTTCTCACTGTTATAGACTTATGGCCACTGAAATAGTTGAAGTTAAATTTTTTCTCTTTACTCACTTAAAATGCCTGTGTGATCTGATGTTAACTAATGAGATTGAGATTGAGATTGAGATTGAGATTGAGATTGAGATTGAGATTGAACAGTCTTGTAAATTAACAAATGACAGGTATTTTCATGGATAAAGTCCAATATTAAACAAGTTGCTTAGTTTTTTTCCTCTGGGTGTTAGGCTATCCATATTGATTAAGATGGATTGGTGATGACTGAAGGGATTACGTCTGGACCAATTTGTTAGTTCTCTTATCAAGCATCACTGATGTGTCAGTCTTACTTAATGTACTTTTTACAGTTGCTTAGGCACTCAATGAGACATGTATCCTCATATATATGATATAGTTGATATTTATATAGATAATTTTTTAATAAATTTTGAAGTTAATTTTTAACGGATATAAATATGGATATTTAATCTCATGTAAAAAATTGTTACGTTAAAGTAAATATAATGAGGATTTCATTTTTTATTATTAGTACATTAAATCCATTGAATAAATATATATATATATATAATAATCTCTGTTTTTTTAAAATAAAAATTAAATTTCAAGATATTTTTAAAAATTTATATTCTAAAAAACATCTTTAAAAATAATTTTAAACAATGCCGTGATAGATTTAATTATTGAAAATTAGTGACAAAAGTAGATCAATTATTTTAAAAAATATATAATTAATTTTAAAAATATTAAATTATTTATAAATTGTTAATTTATCTCACTCGTATATCATATCATTTTAAAATTATCTTATCGTCTATTATTGTCCACTCCATTTAAAAGTCAGATCCATCAGATTTGGGAAGTTATCGCGGTTCGGATCATCAGCTCCACCCGATTCGGTTTAATGGCGCAATCCGATAACAGCCCATTCGCGAGCCGCAACCCTTTCTTGATGCCCAAGCAGGTTCGAGTAGATTATTGCCCCTTTCTCCCAGTCTCCGATCTGTTCCTCTACCAGTCGAGAGATCGTTAAGAGTCGTTGTCTATTCGATCAAGGTGAAATTTTTGATCTATTTCTACTGTTTCCTTGTTAATGTTACTTTTCTCATCCGTTTCCCCTTTTCTCTTCTTACAATTAGGGTTTTGGAACCATCATATGTTCCAAGTTGTTCATCATTTTCATTGTTAGATCTTCCTATGTACCGTTCTTCATATTCTATTTTAAGCTTTCGGATTTTAAAAATTAATCATCCAGATGTTTTTTTTTTGTGTGTATGTGGATAAATTTCATTTTGAGAGATGGTTTTACTGTACGTGTTTCTGTAGTGGTTGATCTTATGTGTGTTTCCTAATGTTTGTCTTCTCTTCTCTGTGTATATGACATTTTAAATATTTTCCTATTTATAGGTCATTTAGTTTAGTGTAAGTGAATTGGATCTTTACCGTTGTTTGTTCATTTTTCTTTTCCTACTATAAATTTAATTATTTGAATATTTACTTAGATTGATTGTTTCTTCAATATTTTATTGCCATATTATTATCTTAAACTTCTTATGCGTTTTCAGTGCCATATATCACTATACGGTTGTCCTATTTAGTGTTGTTCGTTCCTTATCTTCATTTTTTAAAAATTTCCTGATCCGATATGAGGCAAATTGATTACATGCTTCAAATTTGAATTGCCAAGTTTTTAGTGCAGAACTAGTTTATAAACATAAATGAGCGTGCCACTAAATTTGTTTAGGCCCCTTTGCTGAAAAGATAGACTTTGCATCTTATGTTCTTCCCCCCACAGGACAGGTATTTCATTCATAATTCATTTTACTGAAACCTTAAAGACTTATTAATCATATTGTGACAAATTTAAGATTTGAAAGAGAAAGCTTGCTGATAAATTAGTCTTGATCTTCAAGAGGTAACTCGTGAATATGATGGTACTGAAGCATAAGAAATATATTCTTAGAAATTACCACAAATGGCGACAAATTTGGTCATCGCCTAGATGATTAATAACCTTACATAACCAAAGAATATGTTGAAAGAAAGTTACTTGTATTTTGTTGTTTCTAGTTAAATTCATTAGTAGCAACTCTAAAATTGTAGTGAATGCGTTTTGGAAATTAGAAAATTTTCTTGTGTGTATTTTCCATATTTATCTTGACATCATAAGAAAAAATCATAAAGGTACTATCTCAATCTCATAGCCTTCTTTTTGGATGCTGATTCGTACACTTCACACATCTTTATTTGTACTGGGCACATCTTGTCAGTAGCTCACAAGCATATATTACTTAGCCTATAGAGCTCATGGAATCTGTTAAGTAATAATAACAATGATAATAATGCATATAAAATGGTAGTCTATGACTTGGGTCATCGTGGCCAGATAGAACTCCAGAAGTTTTCGAAGTTATAAAAGCTGTGTATGCAGATACGTGGTTGGGTCATTGGTGCTCACTGCAAATTTACTAATATTAATTTTAATTTATAAAAATATAATTTGAATATTTTGAAAGGGATTAATCAAATAGAAGCTTATAAAAATTGCTTTACACTTATCTAAATAATAGCCAAGCTTGTAACAGTTACCAACAATGCATATACTACTTGTACAGTTTCATTGTAAATTCTTAAATAGTCACAAGGGGATGTTTCCTTTGATGGAAGGAAAATAGTGTGAATTTTTTTTCATAGCTTCACTTTTCTTTTCCTAGTTGTATCCTTACATTATGGAAACAAGGCCAAAATCTTTTTCCTTCTCAATTTTCAGTTTTTGATGTTTTGATGAAAGCAGATTGATCATTTTTCTCTTGCCTAATTCAATGCTAAAGATATTAGTTTGTGTTCCGCTAATAAATTAATTTGAGATAGGTTAGTCAGCTGAAAATTAAGTCAATATGCTATGTTACATGCATATGATGATACAGTATGCAGGCATGTGTGGTGAAGCATTGCATATGCATTTGCAGACAGATATGCAGCTGCATGAAATGCTTTTGTTAAGGTTGAGATTTCTTATGGCTCTTATGCTTCTTATTCCATGGTAAAAAAAAGTTTTAAGTCTTCTTTTACTCTAACAGCCATCCTTGGCAAAATTTAGGCTTGAACTGTCTACTATTGCTGAAAAGCAACTAGCATTGTACATCTCTTGGTACAGTAATGATATATTACTAGTCTTCAAAGACATTTTATTGAAATGTCACCTTTTCTTCGATTTTATATTGTCTTAGCTCTCATGCCTAGATGTTTGTGCTTTATTATTTATTTTATTTTTGCCCTGTCATGGAACAAACTGTAAGCCGCTGTAATACTCTTTTCTTATAATTTACTCTAGTAATTTACAAGAATGTCTCGCCGCTACGATAGTCGCACGACAATTTTCTCTCCTGAAGGGCGACTCTACCAAGTTGAATATGCCATGGAGGCCATTGGCAATGCTGGGGCAGCTATTGGCATCTTGGCACAAGATGGAGTAATCTTAGTTGGTGAGAAGAAGGTCACCTCCAAACTCCTCCAGACATCACGCTCAACTGAAAAGATGTACAAGGTTGATGACCACCTTGCATGTGCCGTTGCTGGGATCATGTCTGATGCTAACATTCTGATCAACACTGCTCGAGTTCAGGCCCAACGGTACACGCTTGCCTATCAGGAACCCATGCCCGTAGAGCAATTGGTTCAGTCCCTTTGTGACACTAAGCAGGGCTACACCCAGTTTGGCGGTCTCCGTCCTTTTGGTGTTTCCTTCCTTTTTGGAGGGTGGGACAAGAATTACGGGTTCCAGCTGTACATGAGTGATCCTAGTGGTAATTACAGTGGATGGAAGGCGGCCGCAATCGGTGCCAACAATCAGGCAGCACAGTCAATGCTGAAGCAAGATTACAAGGATGAGATCACGAGGGAGGAAGCAGTGCAGCTTGCTCTGAAGGTGCTGAGCAAGACAATGGATAGCACGAGTCTTACATCAGAGAAGCTTGAACTAGCTGAAATCTTTCTGGAGCCTAGCGGCACTGTGAAGTATCAGGTATGCAAGCCAGATTTGCTGGAGAAGTTGCTGGTGAAACATGGGCTGACTCAAGTTGCCCCTCCCGAGTCTACTTGAGTTTGGTGCTTCTTAAGGGAGTTGTAATATGCACCTAGATATTTTATGAAACATTGTCATAACAGTTACACAAGAAGTTTGGCTGGTCGAGAATTTGCTTTATTATGCATGGACATTTCAAATTTGTATTGTCCTTTTTAGAAGGAATTGCCATTTCGATATTTAGTTGAATCTGCATTATGATGGATTTTGATGCCGATAGAAATAGAAATTTCTTAATTTCCTGCCAAGTTTGCTCTAATCTGTTATTTGGCTACTGCATTGTATTTCTACTTTGCTCACGTAATTTTGTTAATTTTTAATTGCATTTTTCCCTGGATCAATTAACAATCTATACATGTGATTCAGATTATATTTGCATTAGAAATTGATGAAAATTCGGTTTGGCAAAGATTGATGGGTCTGAAGCCAAACAAACTAAAGGATACAGATCTCCTTGCAGTGGGATTGAGCCTGTTGAAGTCGATATAAAGCCTCTTTCCCTAATATTCCTGTCATCACTATATCATATACATTCCGTATTATTCATAAGATTTTGTTTATTTATTCAGTTATTTATATTTGGAGTTGAAGAAGATTTTATTGTTCTAGTGAACAGAATTGTACCCTGAACATCGTTTTTGAACTCTTCAGCTTTTTCTAACAATTTTTAAATTGTCTTTTGTGTCAAAAGATAAAAGCTAATGTTGTTGGTGTGATTGTGATTTGTCTTGACTTCTAACCTTTGTATTTTATTCAAAACTTGCACGGCTGAAAAAAAGAAAATCAAAGTCAAATACATCAGGCTTTTGGACAGCTTAGAATAAGTAACGTGATGGTCACATAATCCACTGAAATACAAGTAATCTCATTGCAAGTCCACAGTTGGGATAAAATAAACATTGACTCATCAAGATTCAAATCTATACTTTCCAGATCAAAGATAGAAGGACGATACATATGAAACAGAGGACAATTCAGATATATAACTAATATGAATGTCTGTCAGAAAAGAGCAAGATTTCTTATTGTTTACATACACAAAAATTCACAGGTTTTATACACACAAAATGTAACATTATTCTTGCAGCAACCTTGCCATCTCTTCCTAATCTTGTGCCACAAGATGTTGATGATGATTAGGTTCTGTCACCAGTGAGTCCAAAAATATGACTCTGAAACACAAGAACAACCAAAGTTCTAACCTTTTATGCATCTGGAATTCATCCTGTTTGCGAAGTTGATGAGACTAAACTCCCAATAACATCTACTGAATTCTTCTGGCTAGCAATTCCTTCATCTTGGTTCGAATGGCAATCGATGTTCGAGGGCACACAACTCGCTTCCCAATCAGTCATCTCATAGCAATGGCCGTTGCTGTCATACTGCAAACCCGGGAGGTTGCATTGCTTCTGAATTGGGAAGCCTCCCAATTCAGCGTCTAGCTTTCCTCTGAGATCCACCAAGAGGCTTCTCAGCCTGACCAACTCCGCCTCGAGCGCGGCCTGACCCTGAAGCCGCCTGAGCAGCTGCTGGTTCATGACCTGCAGCTTCTTGATCTCCTCCTCCAGGAAGGCAGCATGGGCCTTCTTCTTCTCGCGGTACTTCCGCACGGCTTCCCGGTTTCCTAGGGGTTTCCGCGACTTCTTGATCTCGTCTTCCCCAATTCTCTCCTCCACGCCGGCAGCGAGCACCTGGGTGTGGGTGTGGCAGCAGGTGTGGGTGTGGGCGGCGGCCGCGGGGCCAGGGGGGTTGCAAGTGTGCGTGTGGGTGCATGTTCTTGAGTTCTTCAAGAACTCATCGAAGCTCTGAACCATCTCCGGATTCAGCAACAGATAGCGGTCCCAGAGATCCTCTTCTCCATCATCCATGCTCGTTGCACTCGTATCGATCTCCAGAAACAGTTAAAACCTAAAGGTTAAGCACAACGGACTCCAATTCCCGGAGCACCAATCCGAAGCAGCAAGAAAGATCAAAGACCAGCGGAAAGAGCTTACTTTTAGAACCCTAGTTCCTGTAGAGGATCCAAATCAGCGGCAAGAGACGCAAGATTGTAACTTTGATGCTCGATCGAGCATAAACAAGCTCGAGGAAGCGGGGGGAAGCATCAAAATGAGAGCTTGACGATAAAGAACCAAAGAAGGGTTGACAAGGAGGTCCAGAAGCATCGGAAGCGGAGGGTAATAAATATAAAAGGGAGAAGAAACCTGGAAACACGACGAGCTTTCAGCCTTTCACCTCCCCTCAGATTTCAGAATCTAAGAAAAAGAGGCGACAACCAAACCGATTTGATATTATATTGTTTTTTTCTTTCTCCTTTCATTTGTTTCTTTATTACAAATCCCCTTTCCAGCAGTGTGACTGGGACGTTGCTGGTTCATGAATAAATTTAGTTTTTAATTTAATAAAAAAATTTTAAAAAATATATATATAAATATTAAATAATTAAATAAATTTAAATTAAAAATTCGATAATATCTAAACGAATCAAATTCAAATTTATAAAAATAAAATCAAATTAAACTTGAACAATAACTTAACTCAATTATTTTAATTTGAATATCATAAAATTTAACTCAACTTGACTCATTTATAATTTTAATCTTTCTTATATTATGAACTCATGAATTTGAATCACAAAAATAATTTTTTTAAAAAATATAAAATAAAATTACATGCAATAAATTGAATATGATCTGAGCACTGATAGGAGTTTGCATCTTTTGTTTGTGCAATGTGTGCTTAGTGCTTGTCTCAAAAGTCATTGTCGTTGTTTTAGGGCTGCAGTGGGATAATTTTTTTTTATTATTTATTACAAAGGTTGGATGGGAGTAGAAAGCAAGAGAAGCAATACGTGGAAGTGATTCCTTTTCGTTTCATTTCATTGCCTTTCCTTTGAGTGTTTCTCACGAGAGAAAACACAAAAAATCGTTGAGATAATAGACTTGGGAGAAAGGATTTTCTTTATAGATGCGATGTTCCAACATCAAATTAGCGTGAAAGATGAAATTGACTAGTGTATCATCGCTGTCAAATTTTGAGATTTTTTATTAAAAAAAAAAAGATAATTCGATGCATAAAACTCTTGTTAATACAAGGTCTCAGAGAAAAATTGATTGATGACTATAAAATCACACAATTTTATTCTGTACTATAAAAGATTATTTTCATGATTTGAATTCGTGACTATAAGATTATACGATAATAATTTTATTGTTTTATTTAAGGTTTTTTTTTAAAAAAAATAAAATTATTATTTTTTATAATAAAACATTAAATTAGTTGTGTTCCCCCATTAGTTGTTTTTAACAATTGATTTTTGAAATCAAATAACCAATTAATTTTAGCTTCTTTTTTTTTAACAATTTGGAAAAATAAATTAAACTTTTTTTTTTGGCCGTGCGTGAGCTACTGTTAATTGATCAATTGGACTTAGTGTTGATGGTGTACATTGAAATATTTAATAATTTTTATCATACCATACTTTTAGGGAAGTTTAGAAAAAATATTAGAGTTTTTCTTTTGTTATTTGAAAGAAAATATGTTATTTTAGAAAGAATATTTATGTTATCTGATATATGTTGGAAAAAATTGAATGAAATATAATTTGTGGGTTATTAGTTTCACATGACTTGTGTGGATTATACGAGTACTCCATATATGTTCTTATGTAAACATTGTTACACGCATCGAATCAGTTCACATGGATTAATCAATATTTACTATATTTGTCTTTTTGTGGCAAAAGGCGAAATGCTCGTCCCAGCGCTCCCGTCAATCCGTTCCAGGATCAATACAGAGAAGGTAAATCACGAGGGCTAGTCTAGCTAGCCCGAACAGTGACTAGTGCATAAGGGAGGGCAGAAACCTGGCTACTAGCCAGGATTTAACCCCAGACCTCATTATGACAACACCCAACCGCTCATCCCGTGGGGACAATTACTATATTTCTCTTTTGCTTGGATGTATGAATGTCACATGATATTATATGAGTCTATCACAAGGAATCAGACATGTTCAGTCACGAAGGAGAGTTTAAAATAAGATTTATTCAATTCAAAGATAATCATGTCTAGATCAATCAGTGAGCAAATAATTTTTTTACATAAAAAATTTAAAATATAACATCTATCTATTAGGTTATCGATTTATTTTTATTCATATAGCGAATTATTAAAAAAATATGAATAAAAAAATGATTTATAAATTATAAGTCCTACATCGAAAAAGTGATATTTATGATTAATCATGATTAATCGATAATGCATGAAAGGATACAAAAGTCTGAATTATACGATCTCAAATGTATTTTTATGTGAATATTACTATACGTATCGGATTAATCAGGGTATGATATGCTCATAAGGGTTAGTTAATATTTGTCATATTTCTCTTTTGCTTGCATATACGAATGCCAATAGTATCACGTGGCATTGTATGAGCTCTCCACATGTCATTGTATTGGCCTGACACTTGTCTCTCCATGCAAACCATAATTTGCTTGCATGCCACCAGTATGATACATGTTAGTGCAGAGTGCTCTCACGTGCCACATGTTGATATATGACGGTAAAAAAAATAAAAATAAAATAAAATAATAGATGAATATGTGATGATAAATTTAATTTTATAAAAAAGATTTATAAATCGTCAGATAAATTAAAAACTATTGATGACGCATAATTTAGAAGTTCAATATTTTTTAATTACGTATTTTATTTTAAAAAATAAAATTTTATAAATATATTATAATTATAAATTGAATTATAATTATATGAATGATAATTTAAATATCTTATTATTATATTATAGCTCCGGAGACTAATATATGGTGCTCAAGAGGAGCTTAATTTGATCGTTTTCATGGGATCAATTGTTGGCTAGTACATGAGGTGTTGTCACAATGAGGTTTGGGGGTCAAATCCTGGCTAGTAGCCAGGTTTCTGCCCTCCCTTATGCACTAGTTACTGTTCGGGCTAGTTAGACTAGTTCCGTGATTAACTTCTTTCGTATTAATTCTGGGACGAATTGACAGAAATACTGGAAATGAGCGTTTCCTCTTTTACCACAATCAAGAGGAGCTTTGATCGTGATAAAAAAAAAGAGCAAATCGTGCACAAGGAGCGAGAACAGAAGAGAAAAGACCGAAAGCAAAAGAGTAAGAGAACTCCTCCCACTTATTCCTCTCGTTTCTTTCTCTCTCTCCTTTTGTCATATCATTTTTTGTTGATAGATATTTATAATAACATTTAAATATAAGCTCAATTTATTATGATAATCGATGTTAAATTATGTTTGTAATTTTGCTATTTTATGTTGTGAAATCGATATTTACGTATGACTTTTTAGTATTGTTGGAGGAGATGAATTTATTTTAAAAAGACTAACTCATTATAAAATTTAGTATCTTTGTTTCTCGGACAATGATCCTAGTATAATCTATTTAGATTCAGGTTTCAAATTTGCATCCCGAGCCTTCGGTATTAGTTTCATCGACTCTGTATTTGGAGTACTCGTCGACTCGACAACTTAATAAATCGGCGACTCGATAAATTTTTTCTTTTACTCGGACTTGGATGACTCTAGATAAAATTGATGATCGACTTTCTATTCGGACTTAGACAACTTCAAATAAGGATTTACAATTAGGTCGACGGTTTGAGATAATAAATTTAAGTATTAAATAATCACAGTCTTTCCAACAGATTATGAATACAGATCGTATAATTTTAATTTTCAATAAAAGAAAATAAAATACAGTGAGGATTTAATTTACAGGCTCTAATCTATATATATACTCAGATAGCCCTACGACTCTTCTCCAAATCACGCATCTAAGACGCGCGATCAGGCAAGACAGATGATAAGGTTGGGGTTCCCCTAAATATCATTGAATGGAGCCAAGTGGTGCCTGATCAAGTCAACGCCAACGTGGGCACGAAACTAAACTGATCGAGAATTATACCTTAAATCCCCGATCGGATAAACTCAAAGATCACCGATCGGGGTCTCACCATTCATACCCGATCGGACAAATAAAACCCACGATCGGATAAACTCAAGGATCACCGATCGGGGTCTCACCATTCATACCCGATCGGACAAATAAAACCCGCGATCGGATAAACTCACGTGGACACTGAAACATCACCGGTCGGGGGTCTACTCCTCAGTGCCCCGATCGG
>JBBUKS010000008.1:160145-174420 GCA_038050645.1 Hedychium gardnerianum | reverse complement strand
GGAAAGGTGGAACGATATAAAAGTAGAAAATGGGTGAAAGTAAATAGAAAGAGGAACCTTCCTTTTATTTATGTCCATTTATTTTCTCACTTTTCCATCCTTTGGAGGTAACTGATTCTTTAAATTATCAGCATCATTTAAATTTCAAGTTATATAATTAACTGCTTGTTGTTGTTCACTGGTTCAAATGCATAATCTCGTCATTTAAGTACTCATGTTTTTGCATATTGACAAATTTTGGTCTCTGATCCCTATTATTTAATTAAAGAGGCTTTTAATATTCTACCATAGCTTTCTTTGTTTGTTATTGTATTATATTTGTACCTTTTGACAATTCCATCCTTGTTGTTCTGATCTTAATGGGTTTTATCTCCTTTGAAGTTTTTCTCAAGCAGCAGCTGCAACTCAAGCTGGTGCATCTGTTATCCAATTTTTTTTGTCATATCAGGGTAATCCTCATGTCGATTACTTATGTGATAAAGTAAATATTCTTATATCCACTATGAAACTACACTTCAGGACTGGGCTCGTAATCACTCTGGTGATTCTGAGATTGAAGCTGCTAGCAAGAGTGGTGAAGATCCTAGATTAGCTTTGGTAAGTTCACTTGCTATTTTGTGTGAATATTTATGCAAGAACTAATATTAAGCAACTAATTAAACAACAAAATATGAGGAGGACAGCAGGTTGACAATGATGACTAACCCCTTTATAGTCAATTAATTGAAGTTAATTGACTGACCCATTTAACTCAAAAGCTCGAACTTTTATGAAAAGATTAATCTTTGTATGTATAGTACCCTTCATGTGTAGATGGATGCACTTCGCTTGACAAGCCCAAACAAATGGACAAATTAATCAGCAATTATTTTGCATCATGCTTGTTTTTCATGTCATAAAGCATGGATTATATAGAGATCAAATGTATTCTGATGCATGATGTTGCAGTTGATGGCTAGCTTCTTACCTCAAAAGCTTAAACTTTTAGAAAAAGACAAATCACTAGTAACTGAAACGGAAATCCATTTTAGAGGAAAGGTCAGGAATCCTTTTATGTATCTACGTCCTATTTAAATTAAATGCCAAATGCTAGTATTGACATTATGTTTGCGTGTTTCCATTTGTGCACAACTTGCAAACCTTTTTACTATTCTACTAACTGATGAGAATTAGGGGCAGATAACAAAACCTACAGATTACTGATAGTGTGTGGTTGATAAACATATATGAGTCATCATTGATGTAATCTTAAATAGCAAATATTTGCTTTTATATCTACAATTGCATAGTCGTGTACATATGGTACGTATGTTGTTTTCATGTACTAATACTTTGACTCTTGATTTGTAAGTTATATTTATCCTGGTCTTATGAATTTTTTTTTATGTTTAAATGGTATGCATTTGTATAGAAAGATGGAGGAAAATAAGCTTGATAGGTTTAGATTTGTGGATCGTTGTTGGGTGTCACTTCACATTAGTTGATAAGAGGACACGTGGTTTGACAGTTAGGTTGAATGACACACCAACAAACCAACTAATTTTGGTTCCAGTTCACATAGGGTATGTCAAACAGAGATAGAACACTTCTTTGCTAACACTTGCTTAACTACATGCATTAATATTATATATATATATATATATATATATATATATACTTTTCATTAGATTTTGATTGTCATCGACCCTTACAAAGAGGTTGTTTCTTTGAATTGGATCCTTTTACTCATCGCAATCGTGATGAGACTTGAAAAAATATTGTGAATATGTAAGTTTTACTAGGAAAATGTTTCCTATTATTAGCGCATATGTAATAAATATTTATTATAATTTTACCTTGTATACTAGATGCACTAAAAGTGTATAATTTCTTATTAATATATGAAGGTCTTTGAAACTGTTCAACATAGAGAATGACAAGAATGGAAAGAAATAACCTTCATGGAAAATAGTCAAGGTATGTTTTCTAGTAACTAAATTTTTTTGGCATCAATCTATTTGAAATTCAAGTAAATTTATTTAAGTACATTAATGGTTAGTGCCATTTATTATCATTGTGTTTTCAGAAGTTACATATACGAAGAGCCTTCAATATGTTATTACCTTGCTAGCACGTTGGTTGTTATTGCAATTAAGTTATTAACTTGCTATTACATTTTTTGGCACACAGACTCTCTTTCAACCGGATGGAGCCGAGTGCAGTTTTTTTGTCTTGCGATATAAGAGATATAATTGAAGGCGCCACATCCATTGACAAGGCTTTGCTACGGCTAATAGTAATATTAGACATATTTTTAAATTTTCTTATTGAACCTGTTTTTAAAATGATTTGTGCAATTAATTATTACATAGTACTCAAAGTGTTCAGTAGTTTATATTTTCACTTATTTATTCACGTGCAATTCACAAAAGTTGTGATAGATGCAAAGAAAATTTATGAAGTTCGGAGTGGGCGGAATGCATACAAGACCTCATATCTGATGAGTAGAAAATTTAGATATTTATAACTCTTTTGGCTAGGTGTTGTATGCTATAAGTGTTTTGGTTGTTTATAATTCTTTTGGTTTAGTGAGCCTTCTTTTTGCAACTAGCTTATTCATCATGTGTATGTGTGTAGTTCTTTTTGCTATAAGTGTTGTATGTTTTTAAGGATAATCATTTAAAATGGGATGGTATGAGCTTGTACTTCATATTGCTTTGGCTTGCATACTTTTCTTTTTTTTTCTTCTAATTGTCATTTCTGTTATGCATTGCTTGTAATTTTTTTTGATGTTATTGTATGATGTATATTAATCTAGTAAGGTATTCAGATTTTTAATGGTTTATTATTCTCTATCGTTTGTAATTATTGATCTATTATACTTTGTTGCACACTAGGCAATGCCAAATGTTTTCTTATTGTTCTCCGGTCTTTCTCAATTATAATTTTCTTACCTGACTGATTATAATTGATAGTGTCGAACAAAAAAAATGTTGTGAAATCAGGGGTTATTTTTGTAATTACCAAACATAAATCGATACGCAAATTAGTGTGTGTTGAGAAAGATAGGGTGCTCAAATTACATAGATAACGGTTTCATTTTGTTGTCTTTTCAGTACAAATGATAATGGTTAAAAATCGTTGTTTATGATTCAAAAAACAAATATTGATTAATTGATGCGTTAGAAAGATAGAGCGCTCAAAGATAATAGTTATAATTCATTATTTTTTTATTTGAAACACAACGGTGTAAAATTATTGTCGATTTAAGGAAAAGGTAATAATTTTTCATCGTTGTCTTTAAGCGTCCTATCTTTCTCAACATGTTAATTTATCATTGTATTTTTGGATCATAGATAATAATTTTTAATAGTTGTCTTTTAGTATTTTTGTTGTAGTTATTGCTAGGATTTAAAATTATTCATAATTTTTTAGCATTAGCCTTGATTCATAATATTTTGATTCACTAGATGGATGTTAATTCATGAAGATCTAAAAGAAAAAATTATATGGCTTTGATTTAAAAAAATGATTAATCAGGTCGGGTAACGTCGGACCTGGGTGACCGGTTCGGTTCGACGGAAGTTTTTTATCGGTCACCAGGATAAATCGGGAAACGTTAATAGAAGCTCATCTAAATGGCCAGTAGACTTTGATTTAAAATATTCATGAGAAGAAGTAAATTAGTTTGTTCTCCTTATACATTAAAATTTTGATAATGTAATTATTCAATATATTATCAAGTTAACAATTGAGACAATTGTTTATACCATAAGAAGTTAATGTGAAATTTTATTTTATTTTATTTTATTGTACATGGAGAATATTTTTAATACTAGTTCATGATCCTAATATTAATTATTAGTAATGTAAATAATCTATTATCTCTAAACTTTGAAATGAAAAATCTAGGAAAAGTTGATATAATATTAAAGACAAAGTAAATCAAACATTCAATTATGTATCTCTTTCACAATATCACTTTACTATAAAAGTCTTAGAAAAATTTGGTTTTTTAGAAGCTATGACTATTTCAACACCTTATGAATTTAATTGGTATGTCTTTGGTTTTGAATTGAAGGGATTCAACTATTCATTTGGATATGGATCAGAAGTTCTTGTCTCATTAAAATAAGAGGTAACTCTACCCTTAGATCGAAGCAATTGCGATATTGAGAATCTCAACTTGCAGCACTTTCAAGGCCTAAAGTTCTCCACCTCAGACTTTTTTTGTTTTTAAATGTGAAATTTTCCTTTTCTATTTTTATTGCTCAAAGTTGAAAGGGTCCATATAAACATGCCTCATAGTGCGATCATGTGACATTAGAGGTAACACTAGTTGAATTTTTGGGGTGAGAGGATCCAAAACACTCACACAGGCTTGTGAATATATCTTAGGATAATTTTTTTTACTTGCTTCTGGTTTGATATCTTTTGTTAATTTTTCTTTTTATTATTTTTTTATAATTTAAATATTTAATTTTTTGAATTTATTAATTCTGATAATGACTGATCTAATTTTATAAAAAAAAATTATCGATCATTCAAATAAATTTAGAAGTACAAACAGTTTGCTCTGCAGCTGACATTCTAGGATTATTTTTTCACGGAAGAAAATTAATTCTACCGTGCTTGCAGCTAAAAATTAATCTATGGATGATTGATTAACTGTGTGAAAGTGTTTAACCGCATCGTACATAAAAATGCATTCTCTCTTTAGTGTTGTTTGTACATAATTGATATCAACAACATTTAGAACATATAATTATGAAAATAATTGAGTTTTTTTAACTTCTCTCTTAGTTTTGTCCTTTTCTATGTGTTGCACATTGCCTTTCACATTAATCATAAATACTTTTGGAATATTACAACTTACACGCATCTACAACGACAGAAAAGAGGTACAACATCCCCATCGGCAACATTCACAACCCCGCAGTAGCATTTTATATCGAAAGTGTTCCTTATAGGTAAAAAAATACATCAAAAAATAATAACAAAGCCGAACAAATGAGAAAAAAAAACCAAAATATTTTTTTTTAAAAAAAAGGAGCACTAAAATGACTACCAAGAAGGAAACAAACACCTGCAGGAAGCAGGCTAATAAAGTAGGAAACAAAAGCAGCGTTAAAGGGACAGTAAATAGTAATTAAAATGTTGGCGTCAGCGAGGGGTGACCTTGGGGCATGGGTTTTGGATCTCGCCTTCTTTACCTCCGTCTTCAGCTACATCATCCTCAATTCCCATATAAAAAGGATTCAGAACACTACATAGAGCATCAAAGTAGAGGCATGGCAGATTGGGGGCCAGTGTTCATGGCAGTAATATTGTTCATCCTCCTCTCACCGGGCCTCCTATTTCAAGTCCCTGGAAAGGCCCGGATCATCGAGTTCAGCAACTTTCAAACAAGTGGTGTCTCCATTCTCGTCCACTCCATAATCTACTTTGGCCTCATCGCCATCTTCCTCCTCGCCGTTCATATTCATATGTACATTGGAAGCTGATCACTTTTCTTTATTATCGTGGCGGGATGTTAGGAGCAGATGAACGGGATGGTTGCTGCTTGGTCTTGCTTTCTTGTTATTAGCTTCCTTGCTTGTGTTGGAGTTTATTATTATCTTGTTGGAGTTTTAAAGTCTTTATCATGACATAAATAATTAATGTCTGCGCCTTTAAGTTAAAGTTAATATGTGGATTGTTTGCGCGCGTATGGTTTGAATTAATGTCACAGTACTCACCTCCTATGATCATATTAATTAAGTTAAAGTTAATATTTGGTCGAGAAGATTCATTTTCCTCAACAATATCATCATTAGATAAGGTAGTCTCCATATTGTTTGAATGTTAAATATTTTTTGCATTGATTGGCCTGGAATAATTTTGACAAAAAATTTAGGTTATATGGAGGTAGTGCGTTCTTTAATGAATTTGTAAATGCTAATAAATATGGTTTTTTCAGAAATATAACATGTGTTGAAATGCAAAGTTGTTTGTTAATAGTATTATAGCCTTGATATCCTTTGTGTTCAACACCGTTGTTTGTTAATAGTATTTTAGCATCAATATCCTTTTGTGTTAGATACCATATCTTAAGAGAAAAAAACATAACCAAGAGTAAGGTTCATGACCATTAGGTGAAGTGACAAAGGGAGTTCATATGGTAATTGATTTTTTATGAGAGATGATGGTGTCCTATTGATAGTGGAAACAACAGTTTGGATTGGACATGAGTAGACCATCAATAGTTTGGATTGGAAAAATAGTTAGTTATTGATGACTTTGATGAAAAATGAGAAGGATTAGATGTCATATGATTGTATAAGCTAAATCAAACAATCATGAAGAAGTACCTAGTAAAGTGGAGATGGCAAAAGTTTGTATTTTAGTATTGGATAGAATTTGATCAACAATTGCCTCTAGGTTTGTAGTAGTTAGATGGGATCTAGCTTCCGATAGTGTATGGTTTATTAATATTGTTGTAGCTTAATGTTATTTTTCTTTTCAAAATTTTCATCCTTGCTAGCTTTCAGCATTCTTTGATTTGTGTGACCGGGCTATTTGAAGTACTTGCATGAGATTCTAGAAGAGTTGAATATTGCAAGGAATGAGTTGATGGAGACTTTATTTTTAAATTTCTTTGGATAATAGTATAACAACTTTTCTACAGTTAGAATTAGATTTCAGTATATAAATTTATATGAGTAAGCTCATGATTTCATTTAATGCTACGAGGAACTAACAGGGTTGTACTTGATATTTTTTTAGGTCTGGGTATATTTTTAAAAATAATCCCCTCAAACAATAAAATGTGATCATTTTTTTATTATTAATGAGATATTTTTCTGAAACAGAATATGTAAAATATAAATTAAAATATAAAATGTCAAATAATATATAATATTTAGAATGTAATATAATCAAATAATATAACATAATTAATTTTAAATAATCACTTAAATACGTCTTGCAGTTTTGATAGCAAAAGCGTTAATTAAATTTTTTATAATCAAAATGTTCAATTATATTTTTCTTAATGGATAACACAACCAATCCATTCATTCTTTTTTATAACATAGTTGATCGAAGATAAATTTTAATAAACTTCAATTTGAAAAAATTTCTCTCTGCATATGAAACAATAATTAATATAGTTAATGAAATTTTATTGACAACATAAATATTTAGTTGATCCTAACAATGTGACATTTTAGAATAAAACTTAAAAATAGATGGTTCTTTTTCTTGATGCAGTAGCTATAAGTTGCATTCTCTAAGTATTATTTGTAGTAAACAATGACTGATTTAGAAAATCTCATAACTCCTTTTAATCAACAATATATTGGATATTATTATTATTTTTTGGAGATAGAAATTCTAGTAGGATTTGAAATCATATAAGAACTATAATTATTAAAATAAGCTCAAACAAAACAATTAGAGAAATCATTAATTAGAGAGCCATATTTGTTTTCCAAATGATCTTTGCTAAAATATTAGAATAATTTATTTTTCTACATAACTGGAGCTTTTCCTACTAGAGATCCAAGTCATCCTCAAAAATGATCATTCAAAAAAAAAAGTATGTGTTAGAAAAATGAATTAGAGCATTCAAACAATGGCAAAAATATTGCACTCGAATAAATTAAACGGAGGGGAAAACACAACTTTTAAATTTCATGATTCGATCTTTTTCTAAGAATCTAACGGAAATTCAGTTTCCATTTTGCCGATGGATGAAGAAATAAGCATGCAATGCTCAGGTAACAGATTTTGCGCAAGAAAATAACAACGTTCAATGTATTAAACTCGAAGTTGAAGATGCAACGGTGTATGAAATTCTTTGCTGATTGATACGGGCGGATAGGTGGGGTCCCCCTAAACATCACTGAGTGGAGCCACGTGGCGCCTGGTCAAGTCAAGGTCAAGTCAACGCCACGTGGACACTGAAACATCACCGGTCGGGGGTCTACTCCTCAGTGCCCCGATCGGACAAACTCACTCCCGCTCGCATAAAGCGCACCGGTCGGGGACTACTCCTTTAACCCCGACCGGATAATTAAAGACCGCCCTCGCAAAACATTTGCTTCTCCGACCGGGGCACGGTGAAGCCTCCGGTCGAGGCCACGATTAATACAATCTGATCGGATTAAAGATCCCTCTTAACCGATTGAAGGACCCTGGTGAACTGCCCCCCGGTCGGACATGTCTCGCTCTTGCGTGTGAAAGCTAACCCCGATGCTCCTCGTACGACCGCGACACCCCCTTTTGGTACGACCAGGGGCCGTGCAGTCAGAACACTCCCAGTAGTACCTCAGGCACGTCCCCGAAATTCAGAGAACGGCGGTACTTCTAAGTCAGAACATGCTCGACCATGCTTCCAAAGCATGCGCCATTAAATACTAGCCGTACACACTCCTGAAGACTATATAAAGGGTTCAACGCCGCTACCGAAAAGAGAGTTCTCTCTACTTTTACTTTTGTGCATCTATTTACTTTACGTCCGAGCTATCTGACCTGACTTGAGCGTCGGAGCGGAATCCCCAGGCCCTTCGCCTGGAATTCTCCGTTAACTCTCCGTCTTTCTCTTTGGTCTGCGCAGGTATCCGATCGGACACTTGAAGCAACAGACCTACGGTACAATCCCGATCAAAGTCAAATTCTATAGATCAACCATATCACTTTACTCTACGGTCATCCAATCAATAATTCGACTTTCTCAATCATCCGTCAGTCTTCATGGAGGAACAGCGGACAAGATTTTTTTGGCTTACTTCTTGCTAATCATTCTGGTGGCCTCCCAGGTGTGGCATCTCGCTTCATATCTCTCTTTATTCTTCTTATTGAAATTAAATTTTTAATCATCAACAAAATTTATGTTTTCATCACATATTTATCAACACTGAAATATATAATTTACTGTTATTGCATGTGGAGTGGAATGTTCTGTGACTTGCAAGGCCAGCTGATGAAGGTGACGGACAAATTTTAAGATCATGCAACGTGGCTTCGGACTGCGAGATTGTAAAAGACTGCAGTGCTCAATGCCTTGGAGGGGAGTGTATTTGGATCTGCAGCTAGTTACGTTCGTTTTCAACATTTTCATTAATTCATTTCAAAATTAATATAAAAAAATAAATCATAAAAATTAATTTATTAATTCAAATAAAACATGTAATTAATTAATTAAAAGACGTTGAACTTTGGACGTATTTGGGTTCAAATCAGATTTAGTTAAGTTTAGGATTTAAAATTTGGGATTTGGGTTAACTGATTGGGTTGACTTAACGCGATGCCGGACGCTGAGTCCCTTCCTCTTCCTGCGAAGCCGTCCGCTTTCTCTCGCGATTCCTCTTCTTCCCCGTTTCGCTCGACCACTAGAGCTGTTGCCGCTCCGAGATCTTCCCTTCGTCTGCGACAGGCACTGTTGGTTGCCAGCGTTGCACTGTTTTCGGACCCCTTTTCACACTGGGGACCCGTGCGCGCTAACTGTTCTCCCTCGCACAGTGCCGCACGCCACCGCCTTTCTGATCGCCCGCCACCGCCGTTATTATCTGAAAACAGCACCTCCGGCGGTCGGGGATAATCTTTCCCTTTCTCTTCTATTGAGAGAGGAGCGTTGGTTGCACACTTTCCTGTGTGCGAGTGCTGTGAGTTCTTGAAACTTGTCTATGGTAATGTCGAAAAGCATTTTTTTTTTTTGTCTGTTCTTTGTCTTGAACAGTTCCCAGGTGATCGAGTATTGGTTTTGGCAGCAAAGGAGTCTCTTTTGTCCAACCGCAATTGTTTATTCCCAGTTGTTTCAGTAATGACAGCATAGAGGTGGGTTATTTTTCTCCTCTTTGGTTTAGAAGCATTTGAAAGAAAGGAAGGGGCATCACAGACTAATATATCAAATCTTGCTGGAAGTACTTATGTTATTTTATTTACTCTCTTGGTTTGCAATTGCTTATATAATTTTCTCATGGACACTATTTGCTTCATTTATCATGCATGTTAATTGCATGTTCGTTTCTGTTGTTATTGATTATGCAGTATCTTGGAAGTATCATATACTTTTGTTATTAGTTTATTGTAGATTCCAAGGTTACCTTAGCTTAAGACATTGTAGATCTAGGGCTTGTCACAATAACTAAAAGTTTTCTTGTTGAATCTGAAATATAGCAGATATATGGATGGGCCTTTAGCTAATTAGGATGATCTCGGAACCACATGTTTTATAAACATAATGGCTTTAGCTTGATGCGGATATTGGTGTTTATTTGGGCCAGATGACCATAGGAAAGGTCGTCCTAGCAGGCACTATGCTACAAAGAGGAAATCTCCTGTTGAACGACCAAACACAAAGAGAGGTTGTGTATGCCATTTTATTGTTAGCTGAACCTTCTCTTGCTCTTATCGTATATAATCAAGATAAACATGTGGAAAAGAGAAGGTTACCTTGCCATGGTCCTCATGACAATAAATCTGCTGGGACACAAGCAATGTTGGTACCATGCATTTCTGATGTACATCATCTTGAAATTATGTCATTACTCTATGTTGGAGTTCCTGTGGGAACCATAATGCAGAGGCATACTCAAATGGTCCAGAAGCAGGGTGGATCATGTACTCGAGATGATCTTCTGACCAATAATTCTGGATTCGGATTATGATGTTAGCATTGGCTTGTGGACTGAAAGAAACAGGGTATCACTTTTTTTTATTATGAGATTTTCTGGGGTTCAGATCCTTTTACCTTAGGCATTCAGACAGAGTGGCAGCTTTGACAAATGATTCAATTTGGCAACCCAGTGTTCTAGCATCTAATTCAAGCTTTGACGATCACAAGTTAGAAGTATGAATGGCTCCCACACTTTTGATTTTTTTTTTTTAACTCCATACTACGAGTTAGATTCTCATCCTTTTCTCCCTTTCCTTGCTGTAGCACCCAGTGCACTGCCTCCTTGTCCTTGACTCAAACAAGAATGCTATGCCAGTATCTTGGGTCATAAGCCCAGACTTTGCAACCAGGGAAAATTTTAGATGGGTCCAACATGACAGTTGGTGGATTTATTGTTGATGATACATTAGCTGATGTGATATCTATCATTTAGCCTGATGTTTTCTTAATACAGGCTGGTTTGTCATGTAAATTAAATGCATTTGATCTTGTGTGTTGCATGGAAATATTAAACTGTTCTGCGATAATTAGCATTTGGCTGGTTTCTCATGCATTCCGCAAGAGCCTTTATGACTTTAACCAGATTTTAACAAGTATCTTACATTGTCCACTACATGATTCTGCGATCCTGATCACTGATCATGCAGTAAGTTTGGCTGTTTCTGTTCAAACACAGAGAAACTCATTATCCAGAAAAATAATAGTGCAGTTGTTAACAATGAGGTTGCCAGGGTGCAGCAGACAGCTGATGATATGTAAGTGCCTAATATTGAAAAATCAAAAAAAATGTTGATAACCCAATTACTATGTGCCTGTCAGTTTCCAATGACACGAGAGAAACTTCGGGAAATGAAAACACTGCATTGGAAACTTCAAATGACAAAGAAGATGTTTATACGGGATCTGTGGCAAATTTATGTGGCCTGCAACCAATGGAAGAGTTGGTTACTGCAGTCCTTATGGACTGTGGCTACACAGGATGAAGCTGCATATCTGTCTCATCAGATGCTGTTAGTTTTGTGAGTGATTTTCTATTTGTAATCTTTCTCTCTCTCTATTAGACAGAATACAAAAAGTTGATCTTCCTCGTTAGATGTTCATTTCCAAGATAGTTTGTGGTGTTTCTGATCATAGTTTTATAGAATACGACTCTTTATGTTTTTTTTTCTTTTAATACTATCTGCAGTTTCTCTACACTTTTTACGGGCTCAGCATGTTTAGATTCTGACCTTTTTTTGACCAAAATGTTTAGGCGCCGACATTGTGGTAGTGCATTCCGAGAATCAAGCTAATAAATCTGGGAACATAAATACGTACCTGTACTATCGCAAGGCAAAGCTGCTGCGTATTGGATACATGGTATTCTCTTCTTTTATACCTCTTTGTTCAGCTGTGTTTTCGCCACTTCATTTTTTTTTTCTTTTATTTAATCCTTGTCTATACGTTTTGGTGTTCATGACATGAGTATCACATTATATCCTTTGAAAGAGGGAAAGGAGAGAAATTGCCCTTTCTCGGATGCTATTTCCTTTCATTTTTATGGGTAGGGGAAATTTTTCTTCAGCTTCAGGGTCTTTCTATATTGCTTTCTCTTAAATCACTTAGCCACATTGTTTCCATCCAACATTGAAACTAACCTAATTGTAGCTGTGAGAAGGCACACATGCAACAAGCTTTTTGATGAACAATCTTCCTTTTCCACTTTGCTCTGGCATGTATTGGATGACAGGAGTTTTTGGTCATGCCCACAACCATTAGTATAATTTTGCAATTGGGTTCCATAATCACAAAGCAAAGAAAGCTTCATTATTGTCTAAATAACATTTCAATTTACTTTCATAATTTTCAATGACAATTCCTTTCAGCAACACTTGCTGTCCAATTATATAGGAGCTGTAATGAGAAACGGACCTTAGAATATTGATCATTTGAAATGAGCATCCATTAGCGCTTCTCGATTTATCTTAGTGACCGGTGGAAAACTTTCGTGAGATCGAACCGATCACCCCAAATCCGATGTCACTCGATCTGATTAATCATATAGGAGCTGCAACTATATTTGCTTTATAGCACCAGAATCAAGAACAGCTCAATTAATAGAGCGGCCCCACAGGCCTTGAAATCTGTTAGGGTTTCTTAATCAAGGTCTTTATTTGTTGAATGTGGCTGTCCATGTCGTTCAAACAATTTTTCTCCCTAGATTTACTTGAGTTACTATCATCATTTCTTTTACATGATTTTTCTCCCTGGATCAGATTTGTTGTTAGTTTTCTAGACACAAACTAACATGAAGTAACTTTCATGTCTAATCACGTAAAAGTCCCTTTAACATCACAGGAGGATTCTGTTGTTAAGATTAAGTTATAGTCAGATTCTACTAGTGTATAAAGGTCTTAATGCAATTTCCACGTAAAGGTTGCTTATACATTACCTTTTTTCCTTCAATTATTCGAATCTTTTACCATTATTTTTGTCTCTATCCTTTTATATATACTACTTTTCATACATTTTTAATCTTATTTTTCATTTACTAACTGCATTCCCGAGGTTGGCCAGGATTTAGATACATGGTTCATAATTCACATCCAAGAAGGGAGTAAATCATGATGGTCATTCGGCCAGCCGAGTGGCCTCTTAGGTGAGGGGCCTAGCACGGAGTAAACCCTGTGATTCGAACCCGAGACCTATTGTGGCAGCTCCTCACCCGAGTACTAACTCAACTACGTCCGTGGGGCTAGTTTCATTCAATTAACGATCATAGTACAAGTGTGTGTACTATCGAAGGTGACAATTACATAAGAATTGTCCACATCTATATATATATATGTGTGTATGTGTATTTTGCAAGTGTACAACCAACAAAACGGCATTTAAGCTTTCATAGTACAAGTGCAGATAGAAGGCGCCATCAATAATCTTCAAAGCATGTTGTGAGGACAAGAAATGGATACTAGCTATTCCTTATTTCTATCCATCGATGTGGGAATCAAAAAAAAAGTCTATATCAATTAATTTACTTTATGATTTAGATTTAATTTTTAATGACAAATTCATATTTTATAAGGAAGTATAATAAATGGGATCCAGTAGTTGAGTTTACTGCAATATTCATCAGTTATGTCCATTGATGTCCAATATATAAAGCAGATCTGTGTTCATATTTTTTACATGTACAAGAGAAGGACAACCCACAGTAGATGTTTAATGTTTGATGCTTTAGTTTTGTTACTAACAGATTGTACTGTTGCCCTTTTCAGAGACAATAATGGCAGTAAATTGACATCTATATTAATTACTGTGTTCTTTTCCATGTCACTGAATTCATTGGAAGAATGTTGAAATTTATCTCAATCATGAATTGACTTCTATCCTTTCCTTCATGTTGATTCCTTAAACTACTTGTTAGATTCATTTAGCTGTTATTCTGCATAAATTTCAAGCTGATTAGTTGAATGGCTTGTCATAATTTCTAATGGATGTGAGGTTTGACTCCTTTTCTATTTTTTTTATGGAACATCTTTATCTTTTTGTTGATATAACTTAAATTTTTTTTTTTTTTTGCTCACTTGGCAAATCACACCAAAAAGGTGAGAGGAATTATGTCAAATTACGGTAGAGATCTTATTCCTGATACAT
>JBBUKS010000008.1:138576-160045 GCA_038050645.1 Hedychium gardnerianum | reverse complement strand
TTATACAGGCAGAATCTGAGCATTGTGGGCAGTTTTGATGTTAGCAATAAAATCCTTGAATTGGAGCCTACATCTCAGGAATATTATAAAAAAACTGAAGTGTCACCATCACAAGAAAAATTTGAAGAACTTATAAGTTAGGAATTGGGGTTTATATATTGGGATTTATTTCCTTTTTTTGATGTTAGGGTCTAAAGTCTATATAAACATTGTTTGGATCGCCATAAAGGAGGGTCTTTTATCAATAATATTTCGGCCACACCGTTCTTCTCCCCAAAGCTTTGTTTAGTTTTTGGATGTCTATTTCCTGATATTTGTGTGCGAATCAACGGGTTAGAAGATCGCTTTCGGTATTCGTTCGCAAATCAACGCGAATCAACGAATTCAATAGCTTTCCGTAGCATCACACTAAGAATACCGCAACACGTCGACAACGCTTTTGATGATGATATGACTAGTAATTCGAGGGCAAATTTTCTCCACCATGGAGAGAATGATGTAGGCAAATCGAGAAAGCAAATCGAAAAAGTAATTTTAATGATGCAGAGAAGAGCAAATCGAGAAAGCAATTTTAATGATGAAGAGCAAATCGAGAAAGCAATTTTAATCTTTTTATTATTTTTTTTCGAGTTTAGTATTTAGGATATTTTTGATAATTTCTATCTTTTATATTTTTGGATTTTTGAGTCCGTTTAGGATTTTCTAAATTTTGAGTCTATTAAGATATTTTCTTTGGATTTATTTCCTTTATTTGTATCTTAGGTTTGAAGTCTGTATAAGCGTCTTTATTGGTTGGTGTAAAAGATAGTTTTTGATTAATAAGAATTTGTAGCCACGCCGTTTCTTCCCAAACGTCGAGTTTGGTTGCCTATCTCCGGGTATTTTGTGGAATCAACAGGTTGTAGAAGATCACTTCCGGTATTCGTGTGCGAATCAACGGATTCGATAGTTATCCACATCGCTTCTGGTATTTGTGCGCGAATCAACGGATTCAACAATTATCCGTTGCATCAGTAGTCCACTAAAACAACAAAACTACTACATAAAGTTCGACAAATAAAGAATTGCAATGATTTGATGAACCTATCACATATATCTACCTAATCAAAAGGTTTATAAAAACATTTATTCAAACAATTAACTCAAATATTTTATTTATTAATTATCTAAAGAATTCTACTCTGGCTTATGTTCTCATCTTGTTGATGGCCCAAAATTTAAGTAACTAATGCTAAGGAAAATCTAGAACCCAATATTCATACTTTAGCCAATGTATTTGGTGCTTTGACAAGTGGACTTATCTGATGGATGAGGTTCAAGGCCGAGCTGCATTATAACAGCATTATAACAACCAATCATTATATTACTCAGGTTTGACTCAACTTTTGGTAATTTATGGTTTCCCATTTTGTTGTTAGATTGTTCTTTCATTGTGTTTTTTTGAGTTGATCAATAGTTTGATAGATCCATACATAATATTTGCCTTTGTTTAATGTTGGATGGCAAACCCATCTCCTTTATCGCAGTTTGGGACCGGCCATGACAGAGTTTATTCACCATGGACATAGTTATTTTTTGATTTGCTATTTGAAAATAATTCTTCAAAAAAATTGAGATTGTTTTTTTGTTGCTAATTGATTTTTAAACCATAAGATAATGTAAATGTGTCAAGTTAATATCTGACTTAGTTTTTGTTTGAATTGATACTTTGCAAATGTACGTACACAAATTCATGGCCAAATTGACATTCATGAAACTTACCTTGAAAAGCTGTTTTTTTTTGTCTTTGCCTATTAATTATCCCTTCCCAAACATAATCTGATCTGCCTTTCTGATAAAGGCAGTGTAGGTCATTCTAGGTATGAAGGTGCAATCCTTCTTGAGACGAACAAAAGAAGGTGCTTTACCAATGATCAGTAATCTATATATTAAGTGATCAGGTCAATAACTAGAATAACAAAGTTTTTGAAACTAACATGTTCATATTTTCATATGTTTCTCCTTCACAGATGCATTAATTGCACTATTTTTATTAGAACATTCGATTAATTGATACATTCTTCTATATTTTCAGTGTTTGACACACCAGAGACGGAATTGGATAAGCATTTTGATGAATGCTTTAATTTCATTGATGAAGGCAGAAGCTCAGGTGGTAGTGTACTGGTTCATTGCTTTGCAGGGATGTCTAGAAGGTTTTTCCCCCCTCTGTTTCTTGCTTTGATTGTCATATGATCTATGAGATGAAATTAATATCCAAGAGGAGCAGAATAATGATATTGAATTACATAGTGAACTAGATAGACTATAGAATAATTCATGTTTTTGTTACTTGGTAGGAAACTAAATTTCACTTAAAATTACAGTTTACACTTCGTTTTTATTAGTATTCTTATTTTTCTAGTACCTAATAGATCCACGGGAAGGAGATTTCTAATAATCACAAGTTTTTTATGTAAATTAAAACTTTTTGAAGAAAACTAAGCTTAGTGGACTGAATTAGGGATTCATATCAGAGGGAGAGGGGAGAGGGGAGAGGGGAAAGTGGAAAAGAAACATTAAGATGCCTATCTTTTGCACTCATACATGATCGAACTACTTGAGACAAAGAACTATAAAGGTTTGACCTTTGTTGTGATCTATGGATCAATGCATGTTCATTGATTTTGTCATTGAAGATTTTGTCATTCTGGCCAGTCCTTATCAACTGCAAATCAGGGCAATGGCTAGTCATTCTGTTACCTTTGGTTGTTGCCTTTCAATCTTCATTCATCTTGAGCATAGAGCTGCAGAGAAGAGTCTATAAATTTATTAGCATGTATGTCTTGTGAAATCACATTGAGTGAAAGTGTATTGCAATTATTATCAGTTTGTCTACTTTTTGATACGGTTATAGTTGGCAGTTTTTTTCGATAGAGATTTAGAGGAAACTTGTCTAGGTGGGTCAAAGCATTTCCAAATTGTCCATACCTACAGCTAATTTTAGATAGAGTGGATTGTGTAGGTAGATTTGTTGGTGTAATTTTCAGAAGCATCCATCTCCGAGAAATGCAGTCTTGTTAATTGTAGAAAGGAACTTTGTTTAAGGGATTCATAATCAGCAAGTGAAACTTGATACCTGAAATGAACTACTAGCTTATGGAGACATTTGCCTTGCCTTATAGTCTGTTGATTGTTGCTCTCATGTTTGTTGAAGAGACATGTTTGGAAAAGTTTCTAGAGTATGGGCGGGACAGACTATGGTTGTTTGTCCAGAAAAAAATTAGAATTTTTAGGCACCATTACCTATATTATAAAAGCCCAATTGGAATATTCTTTTGATTTTCTTGAGGTTGCCCAAGCCCTCATCCCGACGAAGCCGACATGTGGTGACTTGCTTCAATTTCCTGATTTACTCCTTTTCAATGGTGTGGGGCAGTCGGGGGAGGGGGCTAGGGCGATGGATTTCACCTTTTGCAGAATAGTATTAATCTTTCCTAATATGATTGCTAACAATGTAATCTAATATATTAGGTCCTCATATTACTTTCCACTACCAACTGTCAGGATGTGTGATGTTATCAGTCCAGACCCAAGATATTGAGCGTTTTTAAACTTGCCTGATTTTCTATAATCTTTAGTCGCATTGTCACACTTAAAGAGGAATCCCCTTCTACCCACCACATATATAAATATTTTTGTAGACTAACATTGAAGTCATTAAGATGCAGACATGCAGTTTTAAAAACAGTACACTGTCAACAGAAAATAAAAGGATATACGTTGTGACATTAGAAATGTGGTATAGAAGCATAAGTATCTCTTATACGGCTTATATTTAATTATAAGCTTATATGGAATTCGATTCTGTTTTTTTTCCTCATATCATTTTTGTTGTTTCCTTTGGTATGTTGCATAGAAGCTAATTATCAACTAAGTTGGTAATTAACAAAATATTCAGATAAGAATGCTTTGGGTATAATTTTTGTTGATCTAGAAGAACTTGTAATATCTCTCTTTGACAGCTAGTGTGGGTTTAAAGAAAAAATAGATCAAATGAATATTAAAAAATATCATTTATGCTCTCCTATAAATAATGTGCATTGTCAAATTGATCCAGTAAATGGAACTAAGAATTTCTGTGAAGTTTCTTGCAATTATGAGATTAAGCCAAGGTTGTGTTCTTCATTTATCATGCTTGGTAATAACCATGAATCATGTTGTATGTTATCTAACACTTTATCGTGATTGAAGAGAAAAGTTTTTATATGTTTTATATAAACAATGATTGAATAATATGAAACAAAAATATTCCAAAATTAAGGAACATATCGATTGTGATTGAGATCTAGCTGGGATATCACAGCTGTTTTTTTTTTGTTGGTCATGCCAACAATGTGTTTATTATGCTTTCAAGTTGGAAGGCCTACAATTTGCATTAGGCAAGTTTGTCAATTTACTCACAAGATGATCAGAATTACAAAATTAATTATCTTCATTAACTGTGTTTCAACTATGAATTGCACATGGGATGGTTATTATATCTGTGTTTCTTGAAAGAATATACAATGTCAACCATTAGTAGACAATTGGTGCTTTAGCACTTAAAGGATACTGTTCTCTTAATAAATAGTTATTAGTGTAATGTGCAAGTTCTATAAAACTTGGACATTTTCACACATTATGTTTATGGTTGCCATGCAATCAACTAGCTTGTAACTAGTTTTCTGTCTTCGCAGTGTTACTATTGTTCTTGCTTATTTGATGAAGAAGAATCATATTACTCTGCGAGAGGCATTGTCACTTGTTAGGAGCAAACGCCCACATGTAGCTCCTAATCATGGTTTTCTGACCCAATTGGAGAACTTTGAGAAATCCCTTCGAGGTAATAGCAAATGTTACTCCTTTTTTTTTGCATTTGAAGATATTATGAATTAATAACTGTGTTAATTATGCCACAATGGTCATTTATTTACTTGATGCTATATTTGGGATGTGAAACATGGACTAATGATTAGGAAAATATAGGTTTGTGTTGATTGATAGAACAATAGACAACTGTCAGGATAGAGTTTTTGTACAATTAGTTCAGGCACTCAAGGCAATCCCGAGTTATTTGTTGCATGATTCATTTTGTTACAAGATTTCTTTACTTTGATCCAAAACCGAAAGTACTGATGAAAATTTCTCTGAAACAGTGAATTGAGGTATTTCTATCCGAGTTGAACAAAAGGGGCAAGCTTTGGTCGCTTTTTGCTTTACTGGTCTTTGCTCAACGATTATGGTGTGGCATTTCCAAGAGAGCTTCGCGAGCTGGTATTCGCATCTGATCAGTGGCTTTTTATGATTTACTTTGTAATTACACCGTAATACAACTAGCCATCTCATGTATCGTCAAGTCGTTCTATTTTAAACCAGGAACATTTTTGACTCTAGTATTTTCTTTTATCAACTTGTGGCTCATGAGGCTACTATTCTCTCAAAGTGTATTTTTACTGCAATTAATAAGGTTTTTATAGGGATTTAACCCGGCTGTCCCTGTCCTGTGGCCGTCACGCCGGCGTCGATGAAGAGCCTCGCGGCTGTGTCGACCGAGGCTGGGGCAGCGTTGCTGGGCTGCACCGTCGTCTTCTCCATCTTGATCTCCCCTAGATTCATTCGTGCTGTCACTGCCATCCCCACGGAGCCTTCTTTTTATGCTAGCCGTGAAGCCGTCGGTTTTTGTAGATTTCCCGCCGCAGCGATCATGGCGCACTCAATATGGACATCTAATTCGCATGCAACACAGCGATAGAGCCGGTGATCGGTCCCGGCGCCCCAACACAGATCACAAGAGGACGCCTCTTCGTCATCCGGCGGCGAGAAGAAGAGGTGGAGCGATTGCGCATGCGCCGCCCGTTGTTTCACCGTGAGTTACTTCGCGGCGCACTGGCAGCGCACCTGGTAGCCTCAGGAGTCGCGACAGAACACGAACCCGCCGCTGCCACCGCCGCACACTCTGCAGTTGGACGCGGCGTCGCCGACGACGATGTGCATGCAACCCTTGGCATCTAGCCGAGCGCAGGAGAAGGAGACGTCAAGCGTGTAGTTGCACAGCTTGCAGGAGGAGTAAGCGTCGTGCAAGTCGGCGGTGACTATGACGGGTCCGCCGGGGTGACCTGCAGGTGGTGGGGTTGGCTGACGTCGGTGAGCTGTGGATCGTCGCCGCCAAGCCTTCTCATCGTTGACTGGGATCGATTGTTTGGATCATGACTAAATTTAGTAAATTGGACAAATATTGAAAAAATAAGTGGATAATCCAAAATGAATCCCTCGCATATCCATCGCAGTTTGTATGGACCAGGTTGGTACTTGGACTCCCCTCCTCTCCCCGCTCCCTCCCGTACTCTTCTCGATCGTGGCAGAGATGGCGTTGCCCCGGTTTCTGTCCCATCTCATCCCTCCCCATTCCTCATCCTGCCTCCTCTCCCCACTCCACAATCCCTGGCCCCTCTCCCTCCTCAACGCCGCCAGTGGCAGGAGGATCGACGGCGCCGCCGTACGTGCTCGCATCCGAGGGAGCCTCGCCCCACCGGAGTCTGCAGTGGCTGATTTCTGGCAGTGGATATCCAAGAATGGCGCGGTCTCTGCCTCGTCCGCTGTGGTGAAGCCGGGATTCGTTCCGGAGGGTTTGGGGCTCGTGGCCCAGAGGGACATCCCTAGAAACGAGGTGGTGGTGGAGGTCCCGAAGAGCCTCTGGATCGACGCGGACACGGTGGCTGCCTCCGAGATTGGGAGGTTGTGCGGCGGCCTCAGGCCATGGGTCGCCATCGCCCTCTTCCTCCTCCGGGAGAAGGCCCTGGGCCCGGCCTCCCCCTGGCACCCCTATCTCGACATCCTTCCGACGACTACCAATTCCACTCTCTTCTGGTGAGACTGAGAACTGGCTCAGCTGCTCTCATATCCATGCCTTGTTCTCTTCCATTCAAATTAGTGGTGGCATCTCACTCCACAAAGTTCTCACAAAAAAAAAAAACCCTTTTCTTGTGCAATCTGATCGTTAAACGATATTTGGCGTTTGCAGTGCAGGCCAGAAGAGGAGCTCTCTGAGATACAAGGTAAGCGAACTCTGTTTTTCCAGCTACATTGTTATCACTGGCAATCTCCTGTGTCTCTCTCTCTCCACAACTTCAGAAGCATCCTCTTGTCAACCTCAACGTCTTGTATTAAGATGACGAGTGTTTGTATGTGTGTGCATGGTGCAGGGACTCAACTATTGAGCACCACAATCGGTGCCAAAGAATATGTTGAAAGTGAATTTACCAAAGTGGAAGCAGAAGTCATACTTCCAAACAAAGATCTCTTCCCTTCAGCCATAACGTTGCCTGATTTTCTTTGGGCTTTCGGAATGCTCAGGTCAAGAGCTTTTTCACGTCTTCGTGGTGAAAATCTTGCTCTAGTTCCGCTAGCTGATCTTGTAAGATCTTCATTGTTCCAAGTAGTACAACTTGATGAAACTTATAATTTGCTGAATAATATCACTGAAATATTAGTCTCTTTGTTGTTCATATATAGACCTCCTCAAGATTATTCTCCCTCTATCATCCCACAAATAATAAAAAGTCTGAGCACTTTATGAATCAAATTATTAGGATGTTGATTATCTGAAGAAAACTATATATTTTACTTTAAAAATCAAGTCTAATCTTCATTTTTGAAATTGTAATATCAAGGTAATCTTCAACAGAGCTCAACAGTGGGATAGTATCCATGTAGCTGATTCCAAATAGATGGAACTCATGGTTTGCTTGCTTGTTTATTTGCATTGAGAGTAACAATGACATCAAATGTCTCCAGCATGTGCTTCAAGTCCATTTTATCATGCATTTAAGCTTAATTTCAAATGCTTCATTATTGGGTTTCATGGGGTCTATCAGGCTGCTGAAGTATTTGATGCACCTACATATCTAGTGTCATTCAGTCTCGGAACTTCTGAGAACTTGAATAGAACTACTTTTTCTTGATGGAAGTATCACACTAGTAAAAGGAGCCATCAGATCTCTTTGACGATTTTTCTTTAAGTGCTCTTTAGTTCTTCTTGTATCTTCTTGTACCAATGCTACTAAAACAGAGGTGATCTCAGTGTATAATGCCAAGGCTCACACTTTTGTTTCAGTTACATAATTTTGTTCTTTCCACACAGATTAACCATAATTCCAATATTACTGTGGAGGAATCTTCCTGGGAGATCAAAGGAAAGGGCCTCTTCTCAAGGGAACTGATATTCTCCTTAAGGACACCAGCCTACATCAAATCTGGTGAGCAGGTGAGGTTCTTTCTATCACAATCATACCGAATTTATGCTTTTCAATAGTAAATAGATTATCTCCATGGTAAGGTTACTATGGGGATCTAACCAATTTTTATTCAAATACAAGTAGCCTTTGTACTCAGACATGAAATGGTAACTGAATGCAGGTGTATATTCAGTATGATATGGGGAAGAGCAATGCTGACCTGGCCCTCGATTATGGTTTTGTTGACCCGAGGCCTGATCGGGATGCATATACTCTTACTTTAGAGATAAGTGAATCGGACCCATTTTATGGAGATAAACTAGACATTGCAGAATCTAATGGTTTAGGTGAAACTGCATACTTTGACGTTGTTCAAGGTCACACTCTTCCTCCATTGATGCTTCCATATTTACGGTTGGTAGCTCTTGGAGGAACAGATGCTTTTCTCTTAGAATCGATTTTCAGAAATTCAGTTTGGGATCATCTTGAATTGCCTGTGAGTCGAGCCAATGAAGAAACTATCTGTCGTGTTGTCAGAGATGCCTGCAAATCTGCCCTCTCTAGCTATGGCACTACTATAGAAGAGGTATGTGTTCTGTTAATGTAAATTGAAGTCAACATTCTTCTACTAAGTTCATTCAAACTCTTGGCCAATTGTTGCTCTTTTCTTCTTTTTTTCACTCAATAGCGGTAGCTTTTTGGCTGCACAATAAAATTCTAACAAGCACCAAGATCCTTGGGATATTGTAAAAGATATCTTATCGTGATTAGTACTTGTATTTTTTTGACAAATAATATGGAGAACCATCCAAGTAAAAGCCAATTCAAATGAACATCCTTGTAAATGTGCAACTAGGAACAAGTCTGTATCTTCTCTTGGATTACTGTCTCAATTTGCTTTTGTGCCATTGACAACCATCTCATATTCATGGTTATGCATGCAGGATGAAAAACTTATTGAAAGGGGGAATCTGGGTGAGAGACTTGGCATTGCTCTTCACATAAGAGTAGGCGAGAAGAAGCTACTCCGGCAGATTGATGATGCTTTCCGAGACCGGGAGTCCGAGTTGGATGGCTTAGAATATTATCAAGAGAGGCGGCTCAAGGATCTGGGATTTGTTGGGGAGCAAGGCGAAATCATCTTTTGGGAAACTAAATAGGCTGGAGAATCCATTTTCTTTCTAAAGATATCGAATGACATTATGTAGATGAATAAATTAACAGCATGCTCTCTTTTGATAAATCAAATGACAAAGTCAACTTCAATAAAGTACCGTGAATCTGAAAAACTACTTCAATTACTTAACACTTGCAACCCTTGAATTTGAATCAATTCAAGCTTCTATTCTTCAGTTAATTAAGATGGCATCTGTAGCTGAATCAAAGAAAGAAAAAAATAATAAAAGAATGTCATCATCCTCTCAAACCAAATAGGACATGGCTTGGAATTGAGATACAGATTCTATCAAAAGATAGGAAATTAATAAGATAATTCAAATCCTTTGGTAACGTAAACTACCACCTCAACTCTTTTGCTCTTTCTACCACCACAAGTTCATATAGACAAGGGGCCAACAAGAATCACCTGTGCTAGCTCAGCAATAGAAGGCTCAAAGCTTTGAGCAGACATGGCAAGCCTTTTGATATATCTTATATAATTAGACTCTAATTCTTCTTCTTTTAATAGCTTTTCTTTTGGACAACGTACGATTTTGTTATGAGCAAATCCAGATTCACTTAACTCTCTGCATGCCACTTCACAAATCCAAAAAGGCAGAAGATTAGATTTGGATAACCGATTCACTGATCTAATCCAACCACACACTCAAGGCCTAGCTATCGAGGTAGAGTGCAAGATTCTCCTTCTCCAGTTTATCTATTTCGTCACCCTTCCGTTACACATCACACTACAACGCACTTGAAAGGTAAAAAACTTCAACCAAAAGAAATGTTTATCGAGAAAATGTCCAGAATGAACCCTAAATCCATAAACCTATCATGATAATCCAAATTAATAAACCGGAAGCCATGCAACGGGAACGTCCTCTACCTGGACTTTGTAGGTTTCACTTTCACGACAAACTTATCCAAACAAAACCACCACCACCACCACCACCAGTTTTCCTTCTCCGACGACTATAAGTACCCTACAACACACATCCTTCTTCCTCCACCTACAGCGTAACTTAATATGACGCAGCCTTCCATCATGCTTCTTCTCCTTCTTCCCTTTCTCTTTTCAGCTCCATCAACGTCCACTGCTCGAGACTTCGACTTCTTCTACTTCGTTCTACAGGTGATTAATTACACCACTCACTGCTAATTCTTTAATTAAGTAATTAATTAATTAATTAATTGTATAACAGTGGCCAGGATCTTTTTGCGACACCAAGAAAAGCTGCTGCTATCCGGCCACCGGGAAGCCCACGGCCGACTTCTGCATCCATGGGCTCTGGCCCAATTACGCCGACGGATCTTATCCATCCAATTGCGACCGCCAAAACTCTTATGATGCCTCACAGGTCCTTTTTACGATAATTTTTTTTTTTTAAAAAATAAACGATCGATAGAGAAGTATTATATTAAAATACTTTATACTAATTCAGTCGTCTAGCAGCCCGGCGGATTTAATTAAATTTAAATAATTTTGATTAAATTAATAAAATGCAGATTGCGGATTTGATGGAGAGCTTGAGGTCGCAGTGGCCCAGCCTGGCTTGCTCCGGCGGCGGCGAGTCTGCCTTTTGGGAACACGAGTGGCAGAAGCACGGCACCTGCTCGGAGTCCGTCCTCGACCAGCACGCCTACTTCGGGGCCGCTCTCCGGCTCAGGAGCCAAATTAACCTCCTCCGAGCACTGCAAGATGCAGGTTAATTACTTCGAATCCAATTTGCTTTAGGGTTTATTAGTACTCAACGGTGGTTTAGGGTTTTGGCAGGGATAAAGCCAGACGGTGGGCTTTACAGCTTGACGGACATATCGGGCGCGATCAGGAACGGCACCGGGTTCGAGCCAAAGCTGGGGTGCAACGTGGACGAAGGTGGGAATCGGCAACTGTACGAGGTCTCTGTGTGCGTGGATGCAAAGGCGGAGCGGCTCATCGAGTGCCCGGTCTCGCCGACCAGCAACTGCCCTTCGCGGGTTGAGTTCCCGCCGTTTTAATATCAACAACTAACAACTGAAGTTAGTTGAGATGATTATCAGGGGAATGTTCGAGTGAGATTATAATAAATAAACTACTATTACCAAACTAAACAATTGGTTAAACAAAGAAGGATTTTTTAAGTCTTGGAGGAAAACTCAATAGAAAAATAGCATGCATTTGCGCAGATGGCTTCACCATTCATGAATGTTTGGATGGTTCTGGTTAAACAAAGTATAAATGATGCCTTTACCATATGGTGGAACTTCATGTAGCTTGTGTGTGTATAATCTCACTTCCAGACCATGTCTCCCATAAATTTCAAGGCAGGAACACCCCGTATTTCTACATCAAACAATGGCGCTTGGATTAGCTTCAAGCCTGTGAGCCCCGGGTCGTTTTTTATCATTTCAAGGGCTCGCATTTGATCCTATCAGAAGTTTTCAAGAATTACATGTATCAGAGCACTGCTTTCATCAGAAAGAGCTACCGAATGGCAACAACAACAACAACAACTTACCTTCCTTTTCACTGCACAAAACTTGCAGTCAGTTGCAGATGGTGGTAGAAGCTGATTAACAATAAGCCTCTTCACAGGTACACTTTCTTTCTTCAAAGAGGCATATAGTCTAGACGACTCACTGACAGCCATGACCTTCAACGTCAGTTTCTAGTTATTAGATCGTGCAATTTTCTCAATGTTAGACACAGAAAACTGTTGTATGCATGAACTAAAATAATATTGCAAACGCCCAAGAAATGAATCCATATTGCATAGCAGAACTAGTTCTCCTGGCACAATAAATACAAAGTCATGATAAATGCAGGATTAGGTGCATGCATGGGCAAGCACAGCTGATATCTTACTGTTGGAATTGTAATGATAATGAACTCGGTTGATTCTGTGTCTCGGAAAAGTTCCCGCACTTTGACCATTCTCTCCCTTAGTTGCTCTAGTTTATCAGACTACACATCAAAATTGTAGCAATAAAGGTTATGTATGAAGGAGTTTGACATGTATATCTTGTGGGAGATTAAAACTTACTGCATCTTGTTTTGGTCCTCCTTGTCCAAAATAAGATTTAAGGGCTGTTGTTGCTGAAGCCAACTTGTTTCTTAGCTGAAATGAGCAAAAACCCAAAAAAAAAAAATGTTACACCAACAGATTCAGCAAAACATTGATGACACCATTGGGGTTAAGATTTTGTCAAATGAACTGGTAACCATGTTGATCATAGGACTTTGCTTGCAATTAAACATGGAATATTTTTACTGACTAGTGCTACCACTATAATAACTACCACGATACCATTGGCTTATCTGCATTAATATATCTAACAAATAGCATCACATTCTTTAGTTTATGTATATGACACTGAATGATGTGCCATCCTTCTTAATCATATGAGACGTCAATCGTAATGCTTTAGAGTCAAACAAATACCAAAATAGTAACCTAGTCAAAATTACAGTAAACAGAGAAATTGAGATCTCTATTTTTGCTTTGCATGCATCATTGTAGGTGGTGGTTGAAGCACATAAACTAGTCAAAATTAGGAAAGACCATCAATCTTGCTTCTTATGATTGTTATGTTTCACTTAACCACCACAACATCCTTGTAACTTGACAAAGCGCTTTCTTGTCTCCCACCATGCTGCACTAGTCATTATACACCTAAAAAAGCCAAAATGACAACCTAGTTGGATGGAAACATTTGATGAACATTTTCCTACATAGCCTCACTCATTTTAATAGAAATGTGAAGATGAAGTTGATGGTCAGAAGAGAATCATAATTGAATTGAAGGATCTAGTAAGAATCTGATATCATTAGTGGTTAGAGGACAAGCTTATTGATTAGGGTCCATAGAGCATATCATGGTTCTACGTAGATAAAGTAGTCATGCAGTGAAATTTCAGATGGTATGGTCGATCAATGTAGGTAGACATGTGTGGACTCTCTTGTGTCAGCATGGATGTAATAGGATACGTTGCTCTGTGTATAAACTAGATCATAACAGAAAGAAACAGGCAATTTGCATCATGCAACAATGAGTATTTCAAGCCAATCAGTTCCTTAATAAGCTCAAGAAAAAGGACTACAAGAACCTTGGCAAAGAAATCTGCAAAGGAGCAATCAAGTGAGCTTATCCTTGTGCAACAATTACTATGGACTAGAACACAATGCAAGCTACTGCTGAATTACCATCAATATAGTGAGCCAACCCAAGCACACCCTTGATAATTTTTGGATGTAGAATTGATATAAGTAGTCAAAAACACAATAGACATGAAGCGTTATGTAGGTTTGCATATAATGAGTCCATCAGTATAGTTTGGATTTACATCAACAATTTTCTTAAGAACAAATACACAAAAAATATTTCAACAACACTGAACTATTGTTCAAGGATACAATGGAGAAAAAACATAGGCACATATAAGATAAAATAAAACATCATGTTAAGATTTCAAACCTTCATTATCTTGCCAATTGAAGAATCCAAGAAATCTGGTAAGGATAATAACCGAAGGGTATGGCCCTATGACAAAATGATAATCAATGTGTCTACGTAGTTCACAATAAACATAACAAATAATTTTCTGTTCACATGTAGATTGCTTACAGTTGGAGCAGTGTCAAAAACAATACGGCTGAACATACTATACTCCTGTGCTTTAACAAATTCCATAATCTTAAACAACACACATGCAGATTTTAAGTTAATAAGCTACAAAATTGACAAAATAAAAAGGATTCACATTATAAAATTTTGTACCTTTGAAATGGCAATAGCTTCATCCAGTCCTGGAGGAGGAGTATCCAGTAGTTCTCCTAGTTTCAGATCTCCTAGCTTCATGCAATTGATAAAAAAAAAAGTAAGCAATTTCTAGGAACCACTAGATATAGAAACAGTAAATTGGTCAGAAAAGATCATTTTAGATTTCACTAAAATTTAAAAAGCCTACTGGCTACTGGACAGCAAGGTAGACAAATCAAGCTTCTCAATATAGTCTAGTGAGGGAGATAATTATGAACCTAAAGTGAAATGACAATGACTTGAGCTAATTACTGTCAGAATAACTGTACCATCTTTGTTATGGTTGTTGTGGAATGTTGTTCTATTATACTATAATTGTGGGATTCTCTAAGTTCCCTTAGAAAATGTCCTCTCTTCTATAATGTGTACTCCCTTCTCTTCTCCTCTTCCTCAGCAGTAAATGCATCCTAAATGCCTACAGCCATATTCATATGAATGATGACTATGAAATATACCAAATCCCATGACAAGTAATACAAACATATACTAGTTACAATATGTTTGAAAGTATTCCACTGTAGATAGTGTTTGATGGTATGTGCACCTGGTCGGCAAGCATTCCTAGACCCATACTGTCCATGAAATCTTTGACCCCTGTGCCTCCACTATTTTGACTTGCACTACGAAATTCTTCCCTTGACCTTTCAGGATTGATCTGTAAAACGAAAATATTAATCTGAATACTCCTACACAAACTTGAAGAGCATGAGGATAAAGGGAATATAGAAGGAGCCCAAGGAAGCAAGGACATACCTCAAGAAATTCAATAAAAAAAATAGAGAGACAAGTTAGAAGGTTTAGGCTTACTTCAAGTGCAAACAGTGGCGCATTCATCCCATCAACGGGTACCAATGTTCCACCACTCAAATCCTAGCGGTTGTGATACACAATAACACAATTAGTAAAAGCCTAAACAAATAAGGTAAAAGACTGAAAGCAAAAGTTCAGTATGTATGAGGAGGATTCAAGAACGTTCAATTCAATTTTCAGGAAAAGAAAATTTTAGGATCACTAGACCTCTACACTGCTAACGAGCAGCGACTCTATACCTGTGCAAAAGAATCACTTAAGGAGTGAGCAGGGTCTGTTGAGACAACAATAGTGGGATGACCTTGAGTTGCAAACTTAACAGCCAAAGAAGCCGCGCAGCTAGTCTTCCCAACACCTCCTTTACCTCCAAGCATGTAGTACTTCCTCCTATTTCCTGCGGTCATCTCCTTAAACCCTCCCACATCTTCTGCGATAGTAGCTATGGCACTCACTGCATAGAATGAAAGGATTGTTTAAATGAATCTCCAAAAATCCAATCTTTAAGTTGATTTTCCAGTTTGATTCGGTAGATTACACTTGATGAAAGTTATAGAAAAAAAAGTCAGACGTGCACTAAGTTGCATGAAGCCGAAATTTTGGATGCACAGATGAAACGGTGAAGGTAGCACATTTATTGAACCCTTGAAGGCCTGAACGTATTGTACATAGAAAGACCGGCAATCTCTTCCACAGTCGCAAGTTTGAAGACGGAAACAAAGAACGGAATGATGGATACCAGAGGCACACCTGAACGGGAGTGGCGGACGAATAGGGAAGGCTGACGATGGGAGAAGAGGAGAGACTGAAGCAGCCACGAGCAGCGGGAGGCCTGGAAGTAGAGGCGGCGAGCCATGCGGGAAGGAAGGAGGCGACAGAACATTTGAGCAAAGAAAAAACCCGAACAAGGGCAAGGGGTTTGCCGTAGAATAAGTTAAAACATAATATAAATTAATTTAAAATCTTAGAATAATATCAATGTCAAGATGGCCGAGTTGGTCCAAGGCGCCAGTTTCAGGTACTGGTCCGAAAGGGCATGGGTTCGAATCCCATTCTTGACAAGATTTTTCTTTTTAATTTTATTATAATTAACTGAAATCTATTTTTAAATCTCTTTTTCTTACGCAAACCCACGTGTCAGTCCTATATACAGCACACCATATTTTTTAAATAAATTTTAAAATTTAAGATAAAAAAATTATTTTATTTAAATTAATTATTATTCATCAAATTTAAATTTAAAAAATAAATAAGATAATTGATATAATTTTTTTTTAAATAAAATATAAAATAAATTTTTTATTTAAAGTATCTTACGTGGATGCTCTAACATTGATATACCCATTTTACTATTTGATCAATAAATAATTTTATTATACAATGTATAAAAGTTTGATCATAATGTTTTTGTTTTCATTTCCCAAAGGTGAAAAATAGAATCAATACTAATAAAATTAACAAAAAAAAAATAACAAAGCATGGTGAATTAAAAAAAATGGATTACATCAAATTTACATTCTTCTTCAAAGATATACAATAAAACACATTCCCTTCCTTTCCATTCAAATAACTTTTATTTACTTAATTAAAATTAGAATATATAAAAAGAATATTCACAAACGAAATTAATATTTAGTTCAATAAAGAGGTTATTTATATCTATTTAACAATTTACAATATATATAAAATAAATGAACTTGAATACTAGTAAAAAATAATATAAATTTCATTTATCAGATCAATATTTTAATTAAAATATATAAAAATAATATTGAGCTAAAAAGAAATTTAATAAATAAATTTCATAAAAAACAAAGTTGAAAAAAATACTAAGCTCAAAAAGTTTGTTGTTTAGGGTTTATGGAATTGCCTCCAAACTGCATTTTTGACAGTTAAAACTGATCATAAACTCAATTTCATTAAAGATTTGCACTGTTAATCCTATAAACACTCTCACTGGCTTACTTTGTCCAATTTAGTGACACTGAAACACTGCTTCAAGTCAATCCAAATATAACACTTAATTGTTTCCAAAAAAAAACCTTTGCAACCCTATTTGTGTGATTTGCATCTAACAAACATATCAATTTAAACATCAACATGGAAAGAGCAAGAAAGAAGGTTCCCTAATGACCTTCCTTTCTACAAACTTGATTTTGCTCAGTTTCTTGCGACACCACAGCAGCTGCTCACTTGTAATCCTTGACATCCTCAGGACTCTTGCCACCAGCTTCAGGTCTACTTGGGAGAAGAAAAGATCTTGATTTGGTCTGCCTTCTTTTGGTTTCTTGAGCTTCTTAATCAGGCAGTTGCCTTTCCTTAGAATGTCCTTAAGCTTCTTCTCCTTCTGCACAATATATATATATATATAATATGGTTATTGCAGTACTTAAAGATTGATCACAAGTATAATATACCTTGTATAAATCAGATTGGATGTCTTCCAGAAGGTCAAAATCTAAAGGGCTTTGCAGTTCAACATGAGTGCCCATGAACCCTTTGAGAATCCCTGAAGTTTCATCCTTGTCAGCTTTGACAAACTCCCAGAAAATTCTGATTGATTCCTCCATGATTTCTTCCATCTGTTCACCACTTGTTACTTGTTCATCCTCCATTTTGTCCTTGAAGCAATCCTCTGCAACAAGAGATTGGCCTCAATCACTTCACTCTAAATTTCTAAAGATGTTGGTGGTAGCTAGGCTTCATATAGTTCAGATTATACCTTCAAGTACAGGTACTAGGAGAAGATTGTGAAGAAGGCGACGATGTTCGATGTAGTTAGGCAACCTTGGCCCTTGAAATGCCTCATTCTCCTTGAACCTTTGAATGATCACTTGGAATTGTTGGAATTCTCCAGCCGCTTGGTTATAGCAATGGTTCCCAAATGGATCGAAAAGTTGAGGCATTTCTTTAGATTTCTCATACTGCCATCTCAGGAACTCCCAGGAAAGACATGTTTGCCCAACATACACCATTTCCAAGTCACTTTGGAGCTCCTTGATGAGCTTCTCCGATGGATTTGAGTTGGACTTGCGACGAACCGACCAAAAGCTTTGAGGAAAAGTGGATTGGAATGCTAGTCCTAGCGTCCCAGATTTCACTGGTTGAAGAGGATCCTTCAGTTGAAGAAAGCCTGTGAGTTTAGCAGGAAATTGAGATGCAATTTGGAGTGAACTCTAGAGAGAAGGAATTAACTTTCGGTTTCGACTAACCTATCGCGCACATTTTTTGATAGATCAGTATGTCAAACTTCCTCATCCTTTCTCTATAACTCCAGTAAGACTTCTGAATCTCAACCATGGGATCCTCATGCAGGAAACTCTCATCCACCACTGTTATGGAGCTCTCTGACTCTTCTAAAATGGTCGGTAGGCCGATATCCTTCAGCTTTTGCAGTTCCATCCTGAGCTGCACAATGAGTTCCTGATGCTCCCATGGTGGCTCTAGTTCATTACAATCCTTATCACCAGAGCCCTTCACTTGTGCCTTCTCAAACTTGTGTTCCTGCTCATCTAGACCTGTCTTTTGCACAACATCCATCTCGGCGATCGATCTCAAATAAGCATTGATAGGAGGGTCTAGCAATGACCTTGAGCTCGTGGAATCATCTGCCTCTTTTCTGGGTGAATATTTGTTATCCAGGGCAAGGGCTTCATCATGGCTCATCAGATAAACATCATCATTGTCATCTTCATCACTACTTGAATCAGTATACTTCAAGTGCATTCCTTGAGATTTAGTAACTATGACAGATTCGATCCCTCCTCCTTCACTGCATGGATAAGTAATTTTTTCAGCTGATTTCAGTTCATCCACTTCAAAGTCCTTCTCAGACGAGAACGCATCAGAATCCACAACAAGGTCGTGCACTGAGTAGCCATCACTCACACTAATGGAATCAGATTCTGAATCAAAACCTGAGCACTCCTCAGACACATTGTCTCTTACAAGATCGTTAAACTTATCAGTCTCATAATGTTCGGGCTTTTCCTCGACTAAAATCTCACTTTTAAGCAAACCTTCTTCATTGCTTTTTCCCTTTCGTTGATCAGGAATCTGATACTGAAACTTAAAAGACAAGCGTGGTTCTTCTTTCTCTGGAGATGAATCGTGATTGCTGAATTCGAGCAATTTCTCTTCTGGAGTAGTGCCTTTTGTCCTAGTTCTGCACAGAATTAAACAGTGAGAAACGGAAATTGAGGGATAACTTTATGATCAATTAAACAGCTTCCAATTAAAATATTGGCACCTGGAAACATGTCTGGCTACAAAACTGACCAAAAGAATCAGGGAATTGGCAACCAAGAACCAGAAAGACAAGGCAAACAGAGCCATCTCGCACAAGAACAGGAACAGAAGCAGCTACTTTCATCAACCCGCCATTATCTCTCCTCCAAAAAAAATATGAAGATTTAAAGAATGAAGACGTGAAGTTTGGTGTTGGAAGACCTAATCGATCTGATATGAGGCAAGAAATCTTGGCGTTGTTTATGGAGGAAGGAAAGGCGCAAAGAGGATGACAGGAGAAGCAGGGTGGGTTGCTTAAAAACTTGCAAAATTTTCGTCATCTTATCAAACTGGTGAAGAGATTTGGACGTTTTTGCTGATTTTCCTTTCGCTGCCAAGTGTTCTAAATAAGTGGAGTTTTAGATCGAAAGGTTGACCGAGAATACATGGAATTAAAGTTCTAAATTGTAGTTTAACTTTCTGTATTTCCACTGTTGCATTATATAATCAGGGATGAACTGAATAAAATTCATTTACAGTGTTATATCATGATCTAACTTTGGTGCTATATCATGATCTACTATAGGCTTACAAGATGGCATGAACTTATCACAATGCTGTTTCAGTAATAGGCATTATTATTTTTTTTCAGTAAAATATACTTCTTTTTTTTTAAGTTTTAAAAGTTCATCTTATTTTCATCAGAAATATTTCCATAAAAAGTGGAGTCCATGCGATTTGTTTCCAAAAGTTTATAGATAAGCACTGATCAAGTCAAGAAAAGTAAGCTTCAACCAAAGACGGATTATTATTATTATTATTTAAAAAAAAAGACGGATTATATTTTAAGGAACGCTAACAAATCGCTTTCTTGCCTAATCGGGAGATGTAGAAGGGGAAGTACTGGGCCATCAGATGACTTCCTGAGGCCCAACACGCTTAACCAGTTATATCAGGCAAAAATTAGAATTTAGAAGGGAGCCCCTAATTAGCATTTTAGCACTTTTTATTTATATATATATATATATATATATAAAAAGAGAGAGTTTTGATATCTTATACATTTTATTTTATACACCTCGTATACAAAAAAATAATAATAATTTTTTTAATTTAAATTTTTTTGTGTGTTTAATACTATAACTTAATTTTTAAACTCTAAAGACAAAGTTTCTTAGCATAACCGATTACTTAAAAAAAATAAACAAAAAAAAAATCCAAACACCTAGATCCCGCCCATATCATTTACAGGACGGGTGTGCAGGGTATATATAGTTTTGATATCCTGCACATCTTTATATGGGTGATTGTGGGCACCTGACGTGATCAAAATTAAAAAAATTTAATTCGTCTCTTCCTTCTCTTTTCCTTTCCACGGGCTTTTTTTTTTTTTTTTCTCTTCTTTCTCTTTTTTTTCAAAAAACTTCAAATCTCGTCACATCTTTTCCTCTCCTCTCTTACCCCTAGTTCCCTAACCTTAAATCCATCTTCAGTCGTCATCGTTTCTCCCTGCATCCCTGGCTGTCGCTGCTCGTTCCCACGTCATCTCTCCGAGGATCTCTCGTTGTCGTAGCTCGTTCCCTTCCTCGTTGCTGCCGCTCCCTTAAGCATTTGTAGCTACAAAATTTGGTAATCCTTCTATTTATGCTATAAATTTTATTCCTCTATAATATAATTTATATTTGAACTTCAATCCTTCTATTTTTATTATAAGTTTTCTTCCTATGTAACATAATTTAAAGTTTAACTTCAATCGTTCTAAATTTTATTATAAGTTTTATTCCTCTATACACTACTTTAAAGTTTAACTTCAATCATTTTATTAAATTTCGATCATGTAGATGAAAATGATATAATTGAATCTTTATTAATTTTCTTGATTAATTGCTGACAAATTCACATAGGATATATCTCGCAATGGAAAAGCTCAAGTGCTGACAAATTCACATGATTCTGAGATTAATGGAATGTTGGTGCTGGTTTTTTTAAAATAGTATCAATGTGACGTTGTTTTGAACATAACAACATCACGTTGGTGCTGTTTTAAAAAAAAATGATATCTTATACATTTTATTCTATACACCTCGTATATACAAAAAAAAATTAATTTTTTTTTAATTTAATTTTTTTTGTGTGTTTAATACTATAACTCAATCTCTAAACCCTCAAGCTAAAGTTTCTTAGCATAACCGGTTGCTTAAAAAAATAAGCAAAAA
>JBBUKS010000008.1:128087-138476 GCA_038050645.1 Hedychium gardnerianum | reverse complement strand
TACTATTTTGCTAAGAATAAATAACTAAAATTATAAAAATAAGTAATCCATTTTTTGTATGGAAATCCCAAAAAAAATACTTCTATGTAAAAAAAAATGCATACAAATATTTAGAAGAAAAAAAAAAGAAATTTAACTACATTAAAAGCTTTTCCTTTAACAAAATCGATTTCTATTGGATGTTTAAAAAGTTTTTTTTATGACATATAAATAGTAGAGTCGTGGAATAATTTTTTTTTTCAAATATGGATTTCTATTGGAGGTTCATGATCTCAAATATTTTTTTTATTAATTTTTTTCTATTAAATTAATTAGATTAAATTTAATTACCTAATAATTTAGTTAAAATAATACTATATATAAATTAAAAAGAGTTTGATTTAATATATTAGATCAAATACGTATTAAAAAATTGCTGATCAAAAAATATTGGGTAAAAAAAAATTTGAGGTCATGGACATGATCATGAGAACTACACAAGTACATAGGAACTGATTTCATATAATTTCGAGCTCTCTAGGTCATTCAACCAATTTTCGATGATTTTTTTATTTTTTTAAATTAGGCTATTCTACGACGAATCCAATTTTAAATTCGTCGCAAATTAGTCCTAATTTAAAAAAAAAACTCTACGAAAATTGATTGTTTGACTTAGAGAGTTTAAAATCACATGAAACTGATTCCTATCCGCTCGTGTAATTTTCATAATCATGCTCATGACCTCAAATATTTCTTTCCCATTAAATTTTTTTCATAATTAAATTAACTAGATTGAATTTAATTACCTAGTAATTTAGTTAAAACAATACTATATATATATATATATATATATATTAAAAAGAGTTTGATTTAATATGTCAGGTCAAATGTGCGTTAAAAAATTAATAATCAAAAAATACTGGGTAAAAAAAATATTTGAGGTCATGGACATGATCATGAGAACTACACGAGCGCATAGTAACTGATTTCATGTGATTCCGAGCTCTCTAAGTTATTCAATCAATTTCTGATGAGTTTTTTTTAAAAATTAGGGCTAATATGCGATAAAAAATACTAGGTAAAAAAATATTTGAGATCATGGACATGATCATGAGAACTACACGAGCACATATGAACTGGTTTCATGTGATTCCGAGCTCTCTAGGTTATTCAATTAATTTTCGATGATTTTTTTCTTTTTTTAAAATTAGGGATAATCTGTGACGAATCCAAGATTCGTCGTAAATTCTACGACAAATAATTAATTTGTCGTAAAATCTGTGACGAATATTAGATTGCGTCGTCAAATTTAAATAAATTTTGCGATAAAAATGTATTTGTTACTAATTAGTAATGAAATTATTTCGTTGTTAATTTATGATAATTTAAATTTTTATCGCAAAATTTATTATAATTTTGGAATGAAAATTTTTTATAGGCAAAAGTCATTTCTAAATTATTTTTTTTAATGATCAGAATTGACATACCTTAATAACGTCAAGTATTTTAAGACAAATTATTAACATTAATTAGTGTATTAAACTCCTTAATATTAAACGGGATAAATTAGAATCAATTGTTGTGGTACGTGGATGTGATAGGTAAATTGTAGTTGCTAGAATACTGTTATACCGCATGTTAAAGTAATTTTTTAAGTTCAATTTAGTCAAAAATATTATATATGAAGCCCTTTTATATATAAAAAAATTACTATTTAAATTATTTTAACATTAAAATTTCTATAGCACTGTGATAGTAAGTATTTGCATTGTTATTATAACTACTTAATTATTAATACAACAGTTTTAAATTTATTTTGATCAAATTGAAATAATTTTAAAAAAATTATATAAAAAAATTATATAAAAGTATGTAATTTTAATCAAATCAAACTAATTTATTTTAGTACATTATAACAACTACTCCGTGATTATTTTAAGATACTAAAATAAAAGTATTTTTGAAATAAAAAATATGGTAAGACACTGTTTTAATTTTTTTTTTAAAAAAATACTATTTTAATAAAAATGATAATAAATAACATCCTTTTTAATTTTCATATTTTACAATGAATATTTCTTATTTTCATATTTTCCATTTAAGTAAAAAATAATAACCATTAAATATCTCTTAATGGTGCGACTCATAATTCCATGAAAAATAATTTGTCCGATGAATTAAGTATACTTGAATAAAAATGTGTACAATATAAGACTCAACACGTGCATTGTAATTATAACAAAGTACAAAAGCATTAGTACAATTTACCCTTATATAATTATTAAGTGAACCACAATTATGTAAGAATTTAAAGGTTAATAGTCATGACATTCAATTGGAGAATTACATCGTAATCGCCACTTTCCATTTCGACTTTGACAAAGGACTTTTCTATCATTTATTATTTTTGGCAAAAAATTAATTTCCTTTTTTTTTTGACTAATTTGTAACTCCATGGAAACATTGTAGAATTAAAAGATTAGAGCATAATCAGACTTTCAATTAAATCAATGAAGAGTAAAACACAAGAGGATTATAATTATTATTCTAACCACACAAGAGAAGTCATTTTCTATGTTGATAATTGTCAAATCAAGTAAATTATACCTACTAGTTGTCATTTCCTCACAAGTGGCAATGATTATCTGTTGATTTAAATATTTTATAAAAGCATTGGTTTTGATTTAAATTAGTTAAAATTGAATCGACCTTTTAAGACTTTGCATAATGTATATAGATAAATTAAGTATGTTATTTATTGTACATTTTATTGTTATATCTATTTTTTATGTTCCTTGTAATCAATATTAACTTTAAATTACAATGGTTTTATTATTAATTTTAATTGATTGTATTCATTGTTAATTAACAAATTCAGATTGAATAAATTTTAATTTGATTTTGATTTAAATTTTCCAAACTAAAATATTTAATTTATTTTTTCTCACTGATTCTCATTCCTCACTAGTTAGAAATCTAGTATTTTCTACATTGATTACCATGGATTTATTATACTAGTAAAGTAGTACCCTAGTGATATAATAAAAAAATATATATTATTTTCATACTATGAAATTTTTTTCTCTTCATTGCTAATTATTATTTTTTGTTAATCATCTATTTCTCTAAGTTAATTAAGATGTTTTTTTTTGTCTTTTCTTCTCTATTTTCTTTTTGTTATTTGGTGTCAAAGCATAACTTTATTTTATTTTAAAGTTCTCCACAAAATTTGCACATATATAGTTTAAGTTGTCATTTTTGAATAGTTTATAAACTTTCTTAAAGTTAAGCATTGATATATTTGACAAAAATGAGATGAAATTCATCATCCTAATGGCTTTCCACGATTGCTCTCACACCATTGAAAAGAAGTAAATTAAGAAATCAAAATGAATCCCTATATGAGAAGGTATATTATGACTTTTGCAATAAATATATTCTTATTTAAATTTGATAAATCTTTTATGTGAAAATCAATTCGATCATGTCTGAAATAAGTTAGCGTTGATATAACTACATAATCTTATAATGTTCAACCACAAAATTAACCATATTATTGTTATGAAACTCATGCAAATTGAAAAGTCAAAGACAAGAATAGTCAAGGCACTGTAATATAAAATGTTCACTACATAAATTCTTTTGTGACTAATGTTGACTTATGCAGAGTCGATCGCAATGTAAGTAAGACAAAAAAAAAACAAAAAAACTTTACACTGATATTGGCTCTCCAAAAAGCTCATCTTGATAAGTTTAAAGATGTCCTTCATATATATACCACTCTGAAAGATGTGTATTCATATGGCTATTTAAGTTCCTGTCAGAATTCAGATGGATGTTAAAGGCAAATGAGAAGAGAGGGTGATCGGACTTAGTGCACTATTACAAGCAAAGCCAGATAGATGCACATGACCATGGAAAAAAGAAGGCATGAATGAATGCAAACTTATATGGTTTATGGCTTGTCATATGAATTCCATTGCTCGATCGCAGAAAGCTTCACATGTATAATAACTTTTATTGTCGTATTAAAACACCGTGCATTACTGTTTGTTTTCACTGTTAGCTACAATTATTACAACTTTAAGATTTTTCAACTCTTTGTTAAATAGTCGTGCTAGTGTGAATCTGATAGCAACAAATGCTGCCTGAGAGTCAAATAGTACTAGTCTCCATCTGTAGTTGGTGCGAGATAGTGAAACTGATGATGACCTCAATCTGTTTAATTTAGGCATGTAGTTGCGTTGTCAAACTAAAGGTAAAGCATGATCATCCTCATCCATGCAATAACAAACAAAGAAAAGTTTTGACAATCTAAAGATGTTTACCTCATTTTCCATGCAGTAACAAACAAACAAACCAAGAAGGTTGCTGCTTCATTCATTTCACTGTCTGTTTCTCTATATATGTATATATATATATATAGATAGATATAGATATATATAGATTTGTACAGGATAGAGTAGAGAGTTTCATAACAAGCCAAAAAGCATGAAGAGAGATTCGTTCAATTTGATCACCAAGTCGATCAAGAAATAATTTTGTGAATTTTCTGTTTATATATAGATATATCGTAATTCAGTGCCACAGCTTAACACTCATCCTAGCTACTACCACTCGAACCAGATCGATACTTATGAGTTCAATTATCAATATGTATCGTCATACTTAATTAACAAGCTACATATCTGAAGTTCTTCTGGATCATAATGTACACTTAGCTTATAATTTCCTTGAACCAGTTGATCCTTCGATCAAAAACATAAGTCAAGGACACAGCGAGCTCAAAGGATGAGATCAAACCGACCTACTTCCATACTCTCTTCTTCAAAGAGCCAAGACTCAAACAAAGAAGTGAGAATTGGGATCTTGATATCGCCATGGTTAAGATGATGATCAGTTTCCGACCCCTCGAGGTTCGGCGAGTCAAGCTTGAACAGGGAACAGTCCATCACCGGCGACAGGTCGCTCTTGCTAGCCGCGACGGTGGCAGAGGAGGAGGAGGCGTCAGTGGAGGTGGAGTAATTTGATCCGGTTGTTTTAGCTGAATTGCTATTGTTCTTCATCCACCCCTGGAGTAACCGAGAAATGTTCTCCGTGCTGGAGGCATAGGTGGCGGCGGCGGCGGTCATCGTCGGAGATACTGTAGGCTTATCCTGCAAGGCCAAGGCCTCATCAAGGGCTCGCTTTGCCATGTGAATGTCAGCTTGGACTCTCCTCTCCCATTGACCCTTCGAAATAGCGGGCTGAGAGGTTGAGGACGACGCAGCGGTCACAACGCCACCTTCTTGATTGAGAGCCTGAATTTTCTTCAGCTTCTTCTTTAAGTGAGTGTTCCAGTAGTTCTTCACGTCGTTGTCCGTCCTCTCTGGGAGGTACGAAGCTATCGTCGCCCATCTGTAAGACAAAGATCGAACTCGCACCTCAAATTCAACGCATGCATAAAAATTCACACTAATCGATCAGATCAGTAAACACACACACACACACACACACACACACCTGTTGCCGAGAATTTCCTGGAGATGGACGATAAGCTTCTCTTCTTGATCTGTGAAGTTGCCACGCTTGATCCCCGGCCGGAGATAGTTAGTCCATCTAAGCCTGCAACTCTTGCTGCATCTCATAAGCCCTGCGATCACAAGAAAAGTCAAAAACAAGAAATGAATTTACCTTCAATTCACGATGAAGAAGGAGAATTGAATTGATGAGACAGGGGGTAATTAACCAGTGCTAGTAGGAACAGTCTTCCAGTTGCCAGGGCCATGTTGCTGGATGTAGGAGACGAGAAGAAGGTCCTCCTCTGGAGTCCAGGGACCTTTCTTCACTCCTTTGTCACAGCAAGGAAGCCTTCCCATGATAGCCCAAAATTGAGCCACTACTCAGTTCCTGGTTCTGCTGGATTATATATACGGGCGGAATAGATCGCTACCAGACAAGTTTGCTGATCGACACTAGAAATTAAGAAGATGCATTCTTCTTAGCTCGAGGAAGAGAAGAAAGGAGAGGCGTGGAGAGCAGAGGAGGCAGCAGAGGTCAACGAAAGACAGCGAGGAGCATTTACACTGAGAATACATATTTGAAAAACTATGAAGAAAATATAAGCAATTTTTTTTTTTTTTTGTCTTTACTAAATTTCGTAGATACAAATTTAAAAATAATCATAAACATTATTTTTTAAAAAAATAAGATTTTTTTTGAAAATTATAAATATATTAGAATAATATTTTGATTTTTTTTTTTAAAAAAGTACCCGGATGTCTTTATCATTTTGGCCTAAATTTATGCATAAAGTCTCGTTACATTTAAGTGGAATTCTGGAGTACATAAATAATTTATTAAATAAAAATATTAATTAGCACCAGTCATTTCAGTGTTTAAATAATTTATTTATTGCAGAATTAATTGGGGCGTCGATCTTTTTGCCAGCAAAATTAATTAATTATTCACACAGAATTATTTAATAAGCCTCATAACAAATAATTTTATTTGTCGGCAAATATTTAATTGTGCGGTATATAAAAAAGCTCCAATACTAATTTCTCACTGCCAAGGCGATTCGGCCCACTCAACACGTAGCTCAAAGAAATAAATGAGATTTGTGAGGTGGAACTTATAGATTATCGATTTCTCTAGTAGAACAATTTATAAATTGTTTTTTTTTTGAGATTTTTTTTTGATTAAATTAGATGATTTGAAGGTGTCAGTTTCACATTTGATTGAATCATTGCTTTCGCTATTAAAGCGAGATGGATTAGTTCGTTCCGATTAGATGGACTTCCAGGTTCACCGGTTTAGTCATCTCTATCAATCATTGTACTCAGCCAGTGTTGATATTTTGACATGATCTCGTGCAGAAAATATAAAATATAATATAAATTTTAAAGTAAATTGAGGGAAAAGGCTTAATAGCTACTCTTGGGCCGAAAGGGCAGAAGCCCATCTTTTGAAGGTGTTGCGAGGATATTTAGGTGATTTTCAATAGGATTGTAAACGAGGTAAATGGAATTAAACTTGATTTTCAATGGTTGTTAAGCTTGATTTGATTTCTGTTTTATGATTTGAGCTTGAGTTTAATTTAATCTTGGCTCGGGCTTAATTTGTTTGAATGTTATAGAACTTTCAATGTTTAAAATTTTTATATTTTTAAAATTATTTAATTAATCATTGAGTTTAATAATACAAATTTATTTATTTATTTTAAAAGTTTTATTTATTTATTTACTATATTAATAAAAGTTTATCGATGAACATGCATGATTCACATATTTTATTCATGAACATTATTCATAAATAGTTCACAATCTCTGTTCATATGAGCATTAACGATCTGAACACATATGCGTTCAAATTTGTTCATTTAGTTTGATGAGTTATTTAAGTTTGTTCATTTAATTAACTTTGTGTGTATTGAACTAAAATAAATAAATTTTTATCAAGTCGAATACCAAGTCTGCTCACAAATGTTTAATTTGTTTACAACTCTAATTTTTAACAAGATCGTTGTTGATTCTGAGTTGGTTTTGAAAGTGTTGTAGGATTTGTCCGGTTTATCGTTCGAAGTAAATATTAGCTACGAAGGAGAAAGAAAAAAAAATCATCATTGTCCATCGTCTTAACTATCAAGAACTGAAAGAAAAATGTTTCCACGGGGCGGACAGATAGTCATTGCATAGAGCGTTACTACCAAGAGGTCTGGAGATCAATTCCTAGTAGCACAATGCTTGCTAGGTTCCTGTCCTCCCTTATGTAATGGTCATTGTTTAACGGCCAAAGGTCGCCCTGATTTATCTCTCTATAAATGACTGTGAGATCGATTGTGTGGGGCGCCTGAGGTCAGTACATGTATGACCTTTTGCCACCAAGAACTAAAAGAAAATGTCTAGCTCATAGAATGGACTCATGGCCAACATTCGATTAACAAACCGAAGGGCTCATAGAACACTACAAGAGAATTCAAGAATAGCGATGAAATTTAATTTCGTTGCTAATTAGGGATTAAATTTTAATTAACGACAAAATTTTATGTTCGTCATTAATTAGAGATGGAATTAAAATTACATTGCAAGAGTAGAGATGGAATCTAAATTTCGTCGGTAATTTGCGACCGAATGAAAATTTTGTTGCTATATCTTCCTACAAATTTTTTTTCCAACTGCTCGATAAAAACGGAGTAGAGATGGAAAATAAAAACCATCGCTAATTCGCGATGGAATAATTTTCGTTGCTAGTATCGGGATCAAAAATTAGATTTGTGCCCTAATTTTTCTTCCGCGCGGTGCCCCTTCTTCCAGACTCCTCTTCCGAGAATAGCGACAAAATTAGCGACGGTATTTTATTTCCATTGTAGATTAGCGATGAAAAATAAATTTCATCGCTATTTAACAACCGAAATTAATTTTCGTTACTAATTAGCAACGAAATAATTTACATCGCTAGTATCGGGATGAACCTTAATTTTTCTTCCGCGTTGAGCCATAATTTTTCTTTCTGATATGTTGCGATCTCGGCTTCGGCGTCTCTCTTTCCGATGTTCTCTCTCTCCATGACCTCTCTAATCTCGACTCTAGCATCTCTCTCTCTGGCTTTCTCTCTCTCCGGTGACCTCTCCGATCTCAGTATGCTTCTCTCTCTCTCTCTCTCTCTGCCATCCTCTTTCCTTTTCCCTTCCGCGTGCTCACAGCCAGGCAAGTTCATGGCTGCTAGCTTGGCCGGGCGTCAACTCGTAGCCGGGACCCCACGATCGGGAGCTCGCGACCGCTAGCTTGGTCGGCCGTGAGCTCGCGACACCTAGCTTGGTCAGTCGTGAGCTAGCAGCCAACAGCTTGGCCGATCGTGAGTTCGCGGTCGGCAACTTGGTCGGTTGTGAGCTTACGGTCGCTAGCTTGGTCAGTCGTGAGCTTAGCCGGTCGAGAGCTCGGCTTGCCGCAAGCTCAGGCTGCTCCTCTCCAGTTGCTTATCTCTGGAGATTGTAAGTTGTGATTGTTTGTGATTGATTTTAGCCAAAAAAAATTTATATATTTTGTAGTATACTGCATTTTCTGCTCATCTCTGGCTGCTCATTTCTGGCCGCGTATAACACTTTTCTTTTTTACTTGGTTCATAACCCAACGACTACTTGTCCAAGGTTCGCATCTATTGAGTGCTTTCGTTTAACAATTCACTAAAAGATCTCCTTCTCCGAATAGAAACTCAGAGACGGAGATTCATCTTTACAAAAATAGGGACTGGTAACACGTTTATTGACCCTTAAGAAATCACGCACAAAAACAAACGAATACAAATAAATAAATTATACCGACACGTAAATACAATTCGGAGTTGAGCGTCGATGTCGGAGCAACATTTCGGCATCGTAGTAGGTTTTCCGAGCAGCACAGAAGTCGTTTGAGAGTAGAGAATTGATCTTGAAGGCTGCTAGTCGATGCTACCTATATAAGTTGATCCAGACGCCTTAATCCCTTTGAGACGCCTGAATTGAGGCTAATGTGGTGAACCCTCAGAGAAGTTCTATCTGACAACTCTTATCCTGATATAGGTGCCTCAATCCCTTTGAGGCGCTTAGACGCAAACGTGTGTCGGTCAATCCGAGTCTGCCACCTCATTCTGTCGTTGATCTAGGTTCAGGGCGCCTTAATATCATTGAGGCGCCTAAATCCTCCCAGGGCGCCTGGATCCCTTCTAGATTTTAACTCTTTCATCACAAAGTTAGCACAAAATAATATATAAAATAATAATGCAATATAGTTTGACAATCTTTAAATTGTTTGGTCTTGAATTTTGGGTTTCCAATGAAACCCTAAGTCAGATTGATGCCTACTATCCTCTCTCTGGGAACGCGTCCTCACCCACTCATCTCATGAGAGTTTATTTTTTTGCCAAACATTCGGTCCTCTAGATCTGTTTAGACCTCTGCTCAACATCCGATCTTGACCTATGAGACTTCCCGCTAGACGTTCGATCCTCAACCCATCTAGACTTTTGTCTGGTGTCTTTAACCTTAAGGCTTCCCGCCTAGTATTCTCGACTCCTAGGACTTCTTCCCAATGTCCTCGATTTGCCAAGACTTCTATCAGTCTCCTTGACTAGGACTTCCTTGCCCAATCTACTTAACCAGGACTTATTTGCCTAGCCTTAACTAGGACTTTTGCCTTGCCTAAGATCACTTAGGACTTTCTGGTTAAACTACATGCACACTCAGTCGAGCTTATTAGATAATAAGAAAATAATTAACTTTGAAACTTTGTCAATATCAAAACACAGGTTTGATTAGCTAATTCTTCCAGCACAAATAATCTCCCCCTTTTTTGATTTATGGCAACTTAGTTCAAACTTAAGTAAAACATAGCATTTTGAAACAACCTTAACACAGAAAAGAATTTTTCAAGTGTTAACAACATTTTTCAAATT
>JBBUKS010000008.1:116056-127987 GCA_038050645.1 Hedychium gardnerianum | reverse complement strand
CCCGTGATTTACCTCTTTCGTGTTGGTCCTGGGACGGACTGGCGGGGGCGCTTGCCACAATTATTGATAGTTCTTACATGATAAATTATTGATTAGTACATGAAATATTATTATCACGAAGTTTGATAATCAAATCCTAACTAATAGTCAGATTTCTGTCATCCTCCATGCATCATTGTCCGGATTAGTAAATTAATTTTCATGATTTATTTTTTTTTTATTTTGGTTTTGAAACGAATTGACAAAAATATTGAGATGAACGTTTCACTTTTTTACCGTCAATTATTGATGTCATGACTAGCACTTATGGAGAAAGGGATGTCTTGCCAACTATTGTTGGTTGCAAATAGAAGTGTCAATGTGATGAGACAAAAAAAAACAAAAACAAAAAAAAAACGAGATTGTAGGATGACTTGCCATACTAAATGCAGGAACATCAGAGTTTAGTGAAGCTTGAAACACATCAAATAGAAAACTCAACAGGTTACACTTAGCAGTGAGCTTTAATAACCAAATCGATCAAATCAAATAAATTAATTTTTTTTTAACAAACAGAATAATAGAATCGATCTAATTTTGTCAATAAAATCAAACTGATAAAAAATTAATTACTTAATTAATTTGATGTGTCAATCAATTAATGTTGCATATCAATCTATTGTTATTAGACCGTAAATCAGGAATCAAAATTTTTAAGATTTTTTTAAACACATCGATCTAGCCACATCAGTCAACTGTTTATAATATAACCGTCAATATACTATTTTGTTTAATAGTTTAATCGATTTGGTTTAATAGTTTAATCAATTTTTAAATTTGAAAATCAAGACCCAATCAAAATAATCATTTTAAAATAAATAAATAAATATATTTCAGAATAAATCAAATCAAACTTTGGAATTTGATTTGTTCGTTCAATTAATTCGATTTAATCAATTTTTGCAGATAAGTTGGAGACTTGAAAATCAGCTGCTAACCTACTCTTGCTATTAAACAAGTGAAAAACAACTACTAACCTACTTTTCTTTCCTTCTTTCCGAGTGTTGAATTTGTCAAACAAAACCAACCTCATTAAAGTCTTTAGCTTTAGGAGCGGTGGGAGTGCGAAATCAACACATATGTTGGAGTGATACGATCAATTATAATAAATGATGATTATATTTATTTTAAATATTTTTTATAATTTATTTTAATATTACGTGAAAAGAGATGAATTATGAATCAATTTATAATTGATCATCAAATGATTAAGAAATGAGAGAAATTTTTTTTCGAAGACATGCGTCCGTCAAAAATTAATCCTGATCCTATTGTAATAAATATGTCATTCACTAATCAATTATGTATCACATAGAGATGATATCATCATCAAGGTGATAAAAAAACTAAACGTTCGCTTCCAGTACTCTCGTTAGCTCGTTTTGAGACTAACATGAAAAAGATAAATCACGAAGATTAATTTATTAACTCGAATAATGATCAATATATAAGAAAAAAAATAAAAACCTGACTATTAAGACCCTCAAACCTTATGATCATCAAGACTCATGGGTAAATTTACTCCATTAAAAATTTACCCATCTCCAAAAAAAAAAAAAAAAATTATAAGTCAACCATTCCATCATCCTAATCAAACTAATGAGTTCCGATTTTGTGGCAAGAGAGAGCTACCTTGCAAAGCTTTGTATATGCCGTAAATTTACGTGTCCATGATTTTGTGGCAAGCTTTACCAAGCAGCTGCAAAGTGTTGGCTATAAAATCATGGCTAGTTTAGCTATCTGGCCGTGATTTTATGACTATCTTGATCGCTTGTTCGACCGGCTGCTAGTCGGATAAACAGAGGGTACCGGAAGGCAGAGGATGGAGGGATGTTTTGACATATTAGTGCATGATTTAATAATTTAAAAAAAATTGAGTTTGAATTATATTCTATCCCGGTGTTATCTATGTATCCTATTTGGGTGTGAGAGTAGGAGTGAGTAAATATTTGATTAAATTGAATAAATTTATTGAGCAAATTTAAAATTTTAGTTTAGTTTTTTTTGTGGTATATTCGATTTTTTTTATAAAAAAAATTAATTAATTTAATTCAAATTTGATTTTAAAATTTTTTATTTGATTAAATCGAATAAATCAAAATTTTGAGTCAAATCAAATTTTCAAACTGAAATCGAATATTAAATAAATTTTTAGACTCTAATTAGAATAATTCGGTCGATTCAATTAATTTTTTTAAAAAAATAGTTCGATTTGATTCGATGATTCAATTCAGTTTTAATCGAAATTTTCACCTAGTGAGAGATGTTTGAAAATAAAAAAGAAAAGGCATATACAAATTTTTCAAAGATTTTGTGTTCTCTGAATTTTGAAACTAAAACTAAAGTTTGAATGTAAACTTGTAATTTCGGCCCGAGTTGAAGTTGATTTCTTATTTTGATAAAGTCAGACTTTGATTGGAATATCTCAATGAATTAGATTCTATTCAATTAAATTCAACTTGAAATAGATTTCAGTTTTGGATTGAATTTAATTGTGCTCTTTTTATTTAGTAATTGGAATAAGATTTAGATTTTTATGGAAATATGTAACTTTGTGTATTAAGTTGATTTTTTAACAAGTTTAAAAATTCACTGCCCCATTAAAATTCAACACATTTATTAACAAATCACAACGTCTACGGATAAACATGAAACTTAACTTATACAATTAGTCAAACCTTTGAGCATATCTTTATTAATTGTTAGGACTTTAATAATAGAAGAATAAATCATCACTTTGCAAATAAGATTTATCATATATGCAATGGAGTCAGTCATGTATAAACTAGACTTTAGGCCGGGAGCTATTTGGAGGTCATTTTAATTTATTTTTTTATATGTAACTGTTTATCATATCAATTTTTAATTTTTAAATCAAATTTTGTTATCCGCCCTTAGTTTTTTTAAATCTTTTAATTAAAAAAAAATTAGTACAGTTCGAATAAATTATAATTCCGGTTTCGTCAAGTAAATAAATAAATAAATGACGACAACTACTTTTAGTCAGTGGTTGTCGAGCTTGTAAGTATATCACAAGATTGCAGCTAGACGGTCATCGCAATTTCATGGCCACCTATATGTTCATGTGGCTTGGTTGGAGAGCTCATGATGGCTTGGATGTGAGCTCGCGTGGTTAGACTAGTCCTCGTGATTTACCTCCTTCGTGTTAGTCCTGGGACGGACTGGCGGGGGCGCTGGAGGCGAGCGTTTTGCCTTTTGCCACAATTGAATGTGAGCTCGCGGGGAGGTCAAAATTTGAAGCTTCTAATAATTTTTAACGGCAACATTTACAAATAAAATCTTTGACAAAACTTTGGAAATTGGGATAATTTCAGAAGATCAATGCTAATATATATATTTTTTGTTTTATCGTGAATGATTAATCAGATCGGATAACGTCGGATCTGGGATGATCGGCCCGACCTCACAAAAGTTTCCCATCGGCCATCAAGATAAATCGGGAAGCGCTAATGAAAACTCATCCAAATGATCAATATTCTAAGGTCCGCTTTTAATTAGAGAAAAAATTTCCTACAATACGCCGTTGTAAGACGATTGCAGGGATTTAATCATATATTGTCATCTTGCATTGGTTGTAAGACGATTCAACCTTATATTACATTAGCATAGAAAAAAATTGATGATTGATATTATTTTTAAATGTGTTAAGATAATGTGCTTTTTTAATACTGTACCAAAATTTTAATATATCTATAAATTTTATATTAAATTTTTGATATTGATATGATATATGTGATATATTAATATTAAATTTTATATCGATATCGATATTAAAAAATTCGATATAGTACAATACTATATCAAAATTTTAGTATACTGATAATATTGATATGATTTAATATATTTTAGTGGGATACATACGATATATCAAATTTTTAATATTTTATCCATAAACCGTATAGTAAACTAATTTACTATTTGAGATAGAAAGAATAAGATAAAATTTTCTAATACTATTTTTATACAAGTAATTAACTCGATTACTTGGAAGACTTTCTATAATTAGTCAAACAAAGCTATTTTAATTCTTTTTAAAAAAAATAATCACCACCTCTTTTTTACATATCCAAAATATCCTAATTAATAAAATTAAACTCTTTTATTTTTAATTTGTCTAATAATTTTAAAAATAATAATTGCAGACAGATAATATTTTGAATAAATAAAAGTATAATTAAATTGTAAAAAAATCGACTGACTAAAAATAATTTAAAATTAAACTATGTCAAACAATACGTTTAACTTATGTATTTATTGAAAAAATAATTCTCTATATACTACATTTATTTATCCAAATAATTAAACATTAACCTTTAAAATGCTTTTTTATAACCTAGATGTTCATATTTTGTTCGATTAAGTCCGAAGATAAACGATCTTTTCTTTAACTCATCTATCGAATAAATTTGAAATATAACTTATACATGTTTAAATATTGACTTTTAGAATATTCATTGTTGTTGGAATTCGTTTTTTTCTTGTTCTTCATATTTCTAAATCTTCTTATTGATATTAAAAACATGGGTGTTAATGAGTTATGCAAAAACAAAACAAAAAAACAAAGCCGTGAACAGAGTGCGTTTTGAGAAATAAAAGAATGAAAATGTCGAGCACATTTTGGCCAATCAGTTATGAGAACACACTTTCAAACTACAAATCATTCACAATCAATCCTCTTGTTTTTCTTTCCCTACGTAACACTCACACATGGACTATCGTCCAAAAGCAAAACAAGTGCCTCGCTCTTGTTCACTTACCCATGCCCACCACTTGCCCTGAGGTCGTTGTCATGTCGTTGGACCCCCCCAATCAATTACCCTAAATCCTAGCCGTTGGCTAGCTGTAGTGATACCCCAAAGCCACTTCACAATTATCCAGTCGAACATGATTAGATTCGCATCTCGGGGTCGGTGGTTAAACCGGTTCCATTTTCATGTCAGTTCGGTCAAGTAGTTAATGGCTGGACCTGGGCCCATGCGCCACCCATTTCACTGTTGGTCGGCAGTGCAAACGGGAACAAGGGGCCTGAAGCCGGGCACCATGCCCAATTCAAATTGGATTAAATGGTGAATTTAAGTGGGGAATTTATCGGCTATTGGAGTGAGCGTTCTCAATCGAGGCCCGACATGAAGGATAAGAAGAAGAAAAAAACAATTGATCATCGCTAACAAGTTAGAACAAGAGATGCAACACTTTATATAAATGTTCTATGTCTTGATACAAAGCCAAACGAAGGTACTGAAATGAGTTGCCAATCCTACTTGGTTTAAGTTACAAGCTTCCGACCAAGGCCCTGCCACTTAACTCGAGTTTTTTTTTTAAAAAAAATACTTGGGATATGGACGTGTCTTAATTATCACGCATCCAAAGTACAGGACAGCAACACCAATCGGCCTGCCTCGCACTAGCCTCAGCCTTAGCCTGAGTGAGGGTGGAGCCAAAACCGGTGGGCGACGGCCCCCCAATCCACCCATCCCCGTTTCCACTCCCTTGTCTTCTCTGCTTCCACAATCCTTCTTTCCCACATCATCTACTGCTTAATAGCCAAATCACGAGAAAGACACGCCACATTTCTTAATTAGATTCCAGAAAAAGACTCGTCCGTCATGGTGTTACTTGCAGCCGGCGGGCGAGCGAGAGAAAATGGTGAAAGAGACTCATTCTTGGGATCACAGCAAAGTGTTCGACGCAATGACAATGGTGGGGCCGGTTGCCTTGATGTTGATCTCACTTCATCCTCCCCCACCCCACTCACTGTCGACGCTAGTGGAAGAATAGTCAGTCGGTCTATCAGGATTTCATCAAAGGTTGAATTGAAGAGTTGAGCATGTTCGATCCACATCGGAGATTTACGGCAAACGCCTGGCGACTCCATTGTGTCGCTCTGCTCGCCCACGTCATTTGCAGCGACTTCTTATCTATCTGCTTCTCTCCTCTTCTGAATTTGGCCAACTAACTTTACCTTCTTCTTCTTCTTCTTCTTCTTCCTTTAAATCTTCACTTCTTTACCACACAAGCATAGCAACAAACACAAGGAGGACAAAGCGGAACAAAAAGGAAAAACTTGGTACACAAACGGGAAAACGCTACGGAAACAAGCTAGAAGGCCTCTCTTTTCTTGCTCTGTTCTTCGTCATCGCCGGCAGGGCCGGTCGAAGGCGGCAGAGAGTAACTAACCTTGTGAACCTATATAGGAGTGGCGCTACCTTAGTCGCTTAATTAATCCACATCGGAGCTCTCCGGGCTCGGCTCCTGGTTCAGATCAGGGTTCTTTGGCGGCCTCGGCGGCGGCGGGGGAGGCGGTGGCGGTACGAGTCCGGCCTGGAGGGCGTCCACCCTCGCGCCGACTTCGGTCGCCCTCTTCCGAATCGAAGCGGCCGAGAGAGATGCACCGTCGGCGCCGGCTTCGCCGGCGCAATCGGCGAGGATCTCGTCAGGGAAGTTGAGGCGGGCGGAGCGGCCGCGGAGGTAGAAGACGGCGGTGTCGTAGGCACGAGCGGCGGCGACGGCGGTGGAGTACGAACCCAGCCAAATCCGCGACCGCTTGTTCGGCTCGCGGATCTCCGCCACCCACTTGCCCCACTTCCTCATCCTGACGCCCCTATAAGGCCTATCTCTGCCGGCTCCTACGCTGCTCGCCGACGATCTCCGTACTGCCAGCGAAGGCGGAGGCTTCCTGGGCTCCTCGCCGGCTGAGGTGGAGCAGCACCGCCCCTCCATCGCTTCCCCTCTTCTCTCTCTCTCTCTTCCCCCTGCCTCTCTTACTACTTATAGTTGAGAGTACTCAATCGAAGGGAAGACGATAGGATGTTTGGATCAGATGCAATGAAACAGAACAGCTACTCATCTAGTGGAACAAAAGTACGGGGCTCTATTGGATCCAACGGCCCCGATTCGATCAATCCCACTACGCCGACTAATCCTGGCACGCAGTTAGTCGATGCCAATTAACAACGACGATGAGCCGACCCGTACACAATTAGCAATAACCACTCGTTCGCTTAATCCCAAATCAGATTACCGAGCCGATCGGTCCGACCGGTTCACTATTTCCCACGAATCGCATCCGTTGACATCAAGCTCGCCCAACGAGTCAAAATCATCGCAGCAGGCGTACGACGGCGTGTGAACAAAGCCATCGATGAGATGAGCAGATAAGGCTCTCCAAATCGCAGGTGTCGGCAGCCGCTGCGACCACCTTAGCGCCATACGCACAAGGTATTAATGAAAAGCGACGAATAACGGGCCGGGTCACTCCGATTCCCGTCGCTCTCACCGACCCGCACCGCAGCCGCCTGCGACACGTGACGCAGATGCAGATGCAGATGCAGACGCCGACACGGACGTCGAAGTCTCCGCCTCGCCTACGGAACCCCGTCCCGGGCTCGCGCGCGCGCGTCAGCCGAATTGGACGCGTCTGGCGCATAATTTTCGACGACCCGGCGGCGACGCAGAGCAGCGAGGCGTCGCCGGTGGAGGTTCACTGGCTTCGCCGCCGGCGATTCACATGTACGCAACTTGTTGACTAACATCCCAAAACAAGCAATTAGTTCAGTACAGGTGGTCAAATTGCTTTATTTCAGTACTCCAAATTTGGAAGTAAATAATCTGAACCACTTTCTTCTTTTTTTTTTTAAAAAAAAAAGAGAAAAACTTAAAAATCTCCCAATAAGCTCAAATTAGGAGGTTGGAAGAGTTATTATAGAAAATTAAAAGTAATTAGAATAATGTTTCAATTAATGGGGGTGGTAAGCTGGTGGGGAGCTGTCTTTGCTTTATTTCTTATGGACGGTGAATAATAAATCAGCAGTCCGTTACATTTGCATAGTTGTAGTCACGAGTGGTCGGTGGCGGACGAGATTCTCATTCTCTCTCTCCCTCGTCATTAAATGGATTAACTTTCGGATCTTTTTATCATCATTAATTTTATAATGATTTTGACAAATTCAAAAGGAGTTTATTATTTCTTTTCGTATTTTTTTCTTTCAAATAAGAATTAGAGAATTGAATTGTGTAGGTGGATTTAGAAAGATGACCGAGAAATGGAGAAACGAGAGGGACATGCTGGTCCTTCGCTGTCCTTGCGTGCGCCTCTCTTTTGGCGAGGTGGATTTGGATGATTTCCAAACGCACATTAGAAGACGAAGTGACAAAGAGTTGTGTGTTTTGTTTCATTGGCATTCTTGATGTATGATTGAGTCTTCTTGAGGTTTATGATGATTATTTGTTTCATATCTTAGGAGGTTTAGTGGAGCTCAATATCAATTTTGTATTTAATTATGTTTAATATAAAGTTTGTGGAGCTCAAACTTTTATCAGATTTCTTATGGGTTTTAAGAATGTGTTCCAATTAATAAAACATATAAATAATTAATTTGGTGACCTACTATATATAATTTTAACCTACCACATATAAATAATTATATATATATATTTATTGTATATTTGAATTAAAAAAATAAATAAACTAACATTTCATAAATAAGTCATTGATAAATTCCTACATAAATTTATTCAGCACTCATTCAGTATTATAAAATTAATAAATTAAATCTATACTATTAAGCTTTAAAATATTCTAAATTAAATCTATACTATTAATTCCTACATAAATTTATTCAGCACTCATTGTATAATAAAGTTTTCACTTTATATACACATGTAAAAAAAGTCAAATTAGAATAGACCTAATTAACTTGTTTACATCTAGAAAAAAATTAATCTAAACTATGTTAAACATTAATAAAATAAAATTATACTATCGTTTCTTAAATCAATTTGTGCATTGTACAAATAGAAATATTTTTAATAAGTAAAACGGACACATGCATTGCTTATGATCTATAAGCTTTAATTATGATCCATCTAGTGGAATAGGAAGGTCCGGCCTATATAATTCTCTATAAATGCAAGATAGATGGATGGTTCTCTCTACCAAGAAAGTGAGTTGAAAGTCGACCTAAAGAAGAATGATCAATATCAATGCTAACTTTCATTTCCATGGCAGTAACTCTAACCCATTTAGTGTATTTATTGTTCATATTCATGTATTAAGATCCGGAATCCTTATTTATTGTTTATGTTCATGTATTAAGTTCCTAAATCCTTGTTGAATAGCTAGATTCTTTTACAATTGCTGAGTTATCTTTACATGGAATTAATTACTATCAGTGCATGAGTTGTCTTCTTTCTTTAGCGTATGGTAACTGGTCTGATCTGCACAATCACAGTGCATCAGTGTAAAACATCCTACGTGATTTGATTTGGACTTTGCCAAAACTCACGACACTGGGCCCTTGGCAGTTGGCATAGTGTATCGTCGGAAGGACGGATCGTAAATGAATCAAATGTTCATAATATTCAGTTTAATAAAAATTTATTTATGTTCGTTCAATATATACAAGATCAATTAAGCAAACAAGTTTGAACAACTCATTAAATTAAACAACAAATTTGAATACATATGTGTTCAGTTCGTTAATGTTCGTGAACAATTATATTCATTAATAAAATTCTTATCAATATACTAAATAAATAAAATAAAATAAAATAAAAAATTAAATTATCAAACTCAATAATCAATCAAATAAGTAAAAATTTCAAATAATCAAATAAGCTTGAATTGAGAGCTCGATAACATCTAAACGAACCAAACTCAAAACAAATTTAAAGTGAAAGCTCGATAATATCTAAACGAACCAAGTTTAAGTCAAGCTTCAAACAAACTCAAATTAAAAAAAAAATAAACCAAATTAAACTTGAATAATTATTTTAAAATTTTAATTGACTCAATTCAACTTAATTATTTTATCAAATAAATTTAGACATCTCCAAATTTAATATTTATAGGCCTGTCTATACTGATTGATCTCATATAGCGGCAGCTGCTTCCTCTTAGCCGGGCCCCTGTTAGCTATCACAACAGTCAACAGGTGCCTGACCCGAACCGCGACTCGGAACATTTACGAGCCTGGCCCGTTGACGAGATGATCTATAGTTGGCCTAAATACTAACGGGACAGTTTGCGGACCCGTGCAAAGAACCGCATTAGCCCTCAGCGATCAGCTGCGGCAGTGGGCAGTGGCGGCAATAAATTAGCAGCAGGAGCAGTAGCACTGCAGCAGTTCGGAGGAGGCGGTCACCGGACCCCACATTTTCTCTTTTCTCACACTGTAGACTTGGACCAGAACGAAAAACCCAAGCAAGGCAGGGCAGGGCAGGGCAGCGCAGAGCAGAGCAGAACCAGGCGGCCCGCCCGCTCCCCGAACCCCCTTCCTTTTTTTCCCCTCTTTCTCGGTGTCACTCCTCTCCTTCATTCGCATATCCAGCTCGCGCTTCGAGATCTGCTTCGGCGCAGAGAAATCCACAGCGATCTGGAGACGGAGGATGTGAAGAGGAAGCGGCAGCTCGGCAGAAGTTGTGGCGACGGATATATGGCGGAAAATGACAATGGCGGCGCTGGAACTGGAGGCGGCGGCGAAGGCAGCAGCAGGGGCGCCGGTGGAAGCCCCGTGGCCTCGATTACCAACGCGCCGGCGGCCACCGCTATTGGGTCCGCAGAGCTGCGGCTCCGCCCTCAGGAGAGGGTATGACTATGCCTTTTTGATCGCTTATCTTTCTTTGCCTTTATCGGTTTTTGCCATGGCTTCTTCTTTACTCTTCTTTCTGGAGGCCGATTTGACGCGTCGTACATTTAGATCTAGATGTGAGTAATTGCAGTGATGGGGTTCTTCGGGGTACACGTACGGCATGGATATACTGCATGCTGATATTGAGTTTGTGAGAATTATTTACTTAATGCTGTCTGTTTAAATCTCAAACCGCAACTACTTTCTGTTGATATTTCACTGTGACGTGAAAAGAAAAAAGGAATTTATTATGGAGTTTTGCTTCCGATTTTGTAAAACTAACTTTGAATATCTTGTTTAGTTACAGGGGGGGAAAAATCGTTGAGATCTTCTGTATTTTGATCTTTAGGAAGTCAAAATATCGGTGGTTTCCACTAGTAGAGATCTTCAAAAATTGCGATCTTGCATATTTAGGTTTATAAAAAGCCAAAATAATAGGCCTTTCTACTAATGGAAATCTTCTCCGCAGTATATTCTAAATGATTTAGCACAAAAAAGACTTTGTACCAGTTATGCTACTTTGGTTGAAAATACTGACATTTTGCAGATGCTCTGGTGTATGAGCTCAACCTAGCTTTCATTAACGGTCTCCTTTCATGATGTTTTCTCTTTGAATATTGTGGATCATGATGATGGTATATATATGATTTTCAACTTTTTCATGCATGAACGAACGGTTATACACTTATTTTCCACTCTCAAATTCCTTCCTAGGCAATTTGTGCATCTATTTATTCTGTTAGGCAAAAGGAGTGTCGTACTTCTTTTTAATCATCTGATTTTATCTTTAGTTCAATTATCAGATCTGCAGCCTTTAGACTGAATTTCCATTAATGTTGTTTGCCATAAAACCACAATTCTTCTTGGTCTCTTTATTTTTCATACTTGATTAGAGATAGCATTTACATATTCTGTGTGCATCCCATAATGAAGTTGGCGTATCTATCTTCTGGCTATAGAATTGCTGTCATTTGTTGCTTTGAGAAGCACATACCATCCTATTTCTTTTATTTCTCATCTTGTAAATTAACAAGTCTTTAGTTGGTATGCTATTCTCATGGTTTTGCTCTTGGGTTCTACCCAAAAGGCTTCATATCAATGGAGAGACCTTTCTCTTATAAGCCCACAATCCCCCCCTCAAACGAAGGACCACAGGACCCCCCGTTCGATCCTCGACCCACCAGGTCTTCCTGCCCCTCGGTCTACCCGACCTACTAGGACTTCCTTGCCTAGCCGCAACTAG
>JBBUKS010000008.1:94204-110012 GCA_038050645.1 Hedychium gardnerianum | reverse complement strand
ACAAACTTTACCCTCAAGCCCTTATAACTGTTTTTGTCGGGTATTCTCCTACGCAAAAAGGTTATCGGTGTTATTGCCCACACACAAAGAAGGCATGTGTTACTTGTGATGTCACCTTTTTTTTTAAGGTACCCTGTATTTCTCGCAAGAGGGGAAGGATGATGAAGTTTTGAAGTTAGTGGAAGAGGAGAACCAGAGTGTGCCACGGTTTGGTCATGTCACAACACACGGTTGTGGTGATTTCCAGAGCTCGACACGACCAGGCCGTGTAACACATGGCCGTGGTGACAGTTGTGGCGGCCTCAAATGATGATGAAGATACCCTTCCTATCCTTAGTGTTAATTTGGACACCACACCTCCCTCATGTCTGATCCTATCCAAGTCGGTCCTCAAATTAGTGAAACAAGGGGAGTATCGAGTCAAAATCTAGATATCCTTGTCTACTCGAGGAGAAAAACTTCTCAAGCTAATGAAGAAATTGTGAATTCTAGCCACAGCCAAGAAGATAAACCGATGGTAGAATCCTTTAACGAGTTAGGTACATTTCTCGATCTTGATATACAAATTACATTCAGAAAGGGTGTCCGATCCCGTACCAAATATCTCATTTCGGACTTTATCTCCTATTCTAATTTATCCTCCACATTTCATACTTTCTCTTCAAAATTGTCTAGTGAATTGATTCTCAAGTCTGGAGGCATTAGCTATTCCTAAATGGAAGACTGCTGTTCTTGAAGAAATACACGCTCTTATACAGAATAATACATGGGATTTGGTGGAATTACCACAAGGGAAAAGTGTTGTTGATTGCAAATGGATTTTCACGATTAAGTACAAGGCTAATGGTTCAATTGAAAGACACAAGGTTCGTCTGGTGGCCAGAGGCTTTACTCAAACTTATGGGATTGATTACACTGAAACTTTTGCTCTTGTCACCAAACTTAATACTATCAAAATTCTTTTATCATTGGCGGCTAATCTAGATTGGTCATTACATCAACTTGAAATAAAAAATGTTTTTCTCAATGGAGAGCTTGAAGAGGAGGTTTATATGAATCAACCTCTAGGATTTGAAGAAAAAATTGGATGGTAAAACTTTATGCAAGCTCAACAAATCGCTCTACGATTTAAAACAGTCACCTCGTGCTTGGTTCGATCGATTCTCCAAGGTAATCAAGAACTTTGGATATATTCAGGTACAAGCAGATCATACACTATTTGTGAAACACTCTGATAGAGGAAAGATCATTCTTATAGTGTATGTTGATGATATTATCATCACTAGAAATGACGATAAAGAATTGGAAGAAATCAAGAAAATAATGGCATGAGAATTTGAAGTCAAAGATCTTAAAACACTAAGATATTATCTGGGAATAGAGATTGCTCGAAACAAAAAAGGTATTTCAGTCTCTTAAAAGAAATACACTTTAGATCTGTTGAAGGAAACTGGTATGTTGGAATGTAAGCCAAGTAACACGCCAATTGAACTGGAGAATAAGAGAAAAATATTTGAAGGAAACCCGATTGACAAAGATAGTTATCGGCGATTTGTTGGAAAACTCATCTATCTCTCACATACACACCCAGATCAGTTAGCCTAGTAAGTCAATAATGCACTCACCATGTCAAGGTCATCTGAATACAGTATATAGAATCTTGAGATATCTGAAATAGACAACTGGAAAGGCCTGTTCTTTGCAAAACCTGAGGATAAAAAAGTGTGTGCATACACTGATGCAGATTGGACAGGATTAGTTGATAATAGAAAGTCAACGTCTGGGTATTGCAGGATAATATAGGGGAATTTAGTGACATGGCATAGCAAAAAACAATCTGTGGTTGCAAGAAGTAGTGTTGAAGTGGAATACAAAGCTATGGCTCATGGAATTTGTTAACTCATTTGGATCAAAAGAGTGATGAAAAACTTAAAAATTTAGTTTGAAGATACTATTCTACTTCATTGTGATAACAAGTCAGCCATTAGTATAGCTCATAACCCAGTTCATCACGATCAGACTAAACATGTAGAGGTTGATCGTCATTTCATCAAAGAAAAGATGGATGAAGGCATTATCAGTATTGAGTATATTCCTACATCTCACCAACTAGCTGATCTTCTTACAAAAGGATTATCTAAACAAGCTCATAAGTTTTTTGAAGGCAAGCTTGGTCTCATCAATATCTACAGCCAAGCTTGACGGGGAGTGTAGAAAATAATCAAATCTTTCCTGTTTTGGAGAGTCAATCAAAGCATGGGTGAAAAAGGATATAATCAATTAGATTGATTTGATTGAGAATAATTTATTTTTGGTAGAATAGTTTTTTCTTTCTTTAATTATTCATTTCCTTTTTTTTATTAATTCTCATTGTATAAAAGTGTATCCGTTGTTCATGAATAATATGTGTGAGAATATTTTTTACAAACAACATTGGGATCCATATCCTAATACTGAAGCAATAAGTAATGCAGAAAGAACCATCAATTGAAAATTATGAAACAGCAAAGATTGCATAACTAGAATGACCAAAAAGGACTATTAAAAACACCACTGCCATCCATGCCCGGATGAAAAGGTTGAGAGTTGTATTAAGCCTAAACAGACAACATCAAATATGTTTAAACCCTATGAAAATGGATCTTAACACTATTGTTGCAAGGCCAAATGATATAAACTTGCATTGAGCTTCATAAGGGATAAGAACTATATAGCCAACCTCAAAATTGTTGGAACAACTAAAACTTGATGATGATACATGATTTTGTTGCAAACATATGCAAGAATATAGAAGAATGTGTTGGATCTAGTGAAGGAGAACCTAGTAGATGTGCCAGCATATAAAACTAAACAAGAAGTATTACATGGTCCATTAAAGAGGTAAATGCATCCTTGTCCAAGCCAAATCCAATAGCAGCCATCTCAGCAACAACCTATGACAAATAAACTCTTAGATACAAACATGGTGTAGCAATGAGTAGCAACAGAAAGACAAACCAAACAGCTATAAGCCTATACCAGATTACTAAAAATGATGTACCTCGATAGTAGCTATCATTTTTGATCCCCAAAGATCCATCGTTTCTTTCCAATCAGGAAATCCATCAGGTATAACAGGTTCTGAGTTCAGTTCCTTCGTCCAAAAAGATAATTTACCACAACATATATTTAATCAAAGATTTATATTCTTAATAGATGAATTAGAAACAAGATTATGCAGAATACACATATACAAAATATTGAGACCTTAAAATGAGTGTTTGCTGGTCGAGGGCCTACTCTCCACATGTATCGCCATTTAGGGTCTGGACCAGAAGGAATAGCAGGTTGGAACTCCTTTGGCATAGATTTAATCTTTGCTTGCATATCTTCATCAACCAGACTGCGCGGTATCTCCACACCCTCGGGAGTTGCACCAACCTAATCAGTTGCATGCACTCAATTAGTTTGATGGTTTAATGCCATTTATTCCAATAACAAAACAGATAATAGCAGGCAATTATTATGATGTCACTTTTTCCAATTAAAGATAACAAGCATGAGAAATAAACAAGTTTAGGGTAGCAAATAGCAATGATCGTGGATGGATGGATACAATGTTGTTTACCCATTTAATTGATTATGCCTGCCCAAAACATTTTTGAATCTGTTTATCCTGAATTTATTTTCTCCAGTGACACACCTCGCCAGGCCCAACTGAAACCCTCTAGTCAATATTTGTACTGAGTAAATGATAACTTGGCAAAAAATTTGAAAAAGGAATTTCCATAGTCTGAAAGGGGAATAAACCATTCCACTCAAAACACGCACTTAGTAGTATTTATTATACTAATCAAAAGCTAGATGCTTATGGTCTGGGAGAAGAATCAATACAAATCATGCCATAGGACCTGCTAATTTTTGTATATATCCAACATCCAGAAATGAAAATGTCAGTAGTCTAGTTAAGTTTGTTTCATGTAATTTTCTAGTATTCGGTTGCCAAACTATTCTGTGAAATGATATCTAATCTAAAGAAATAATAACTAACTGATATTCACTAACCTGTTGACCTTGTAGTGCCTCTTGGCACTCGGGTAGGAGGAGCCTGTCCTTAGTTAAGGATGCTAGCTAACAATGTCTCGACTCTAGAAACTAAAAGATTATAATTTACAAGATGACGGAGGATTATAAATGGTAACGTACAAATATATTCACATGCAGATATTAGTTATTAGTTTGATTTTGTTAACATGGCACCAAGATGTGTTGTCTTGTCAAGATTCCACTTGCCTTGTACAATTGTTATGCTAGCTAGCCATATCTTGATTTTAGAAATTAAAGGATTACTTTACAAAGTAATGGTGGATTAGAAAGGGTAACATACAACTATATTCACATGCTGATTTGAGTTATTAGTTTGATTCTATTAACATGGCACACAGATGTGTTACCTAGTCAAGACTCCACTTGCCTTATACAATTATCCTACATTTGAAGGAATGATTAAGTTTGTAACAATCAGAGAGTTTATGTATAACTTTTCTTTAAAAAGTTGATGTCTGAACTTACAATGATACTCATAGTTCATGCATGAATTTTGTCACTAACCATTTTTTTTACTACCAAAAGTCTGATTCCTAATGAGACTGATCAAACAAGTTGAGGTATAGTACTAGTGGTATACAAATTTAACAAAGAGAGTAAAAGAAGTTTGGACAAAAATATTATGGCAAACAAGAGTCGCTATGAAAATAGTCTTCTACTGGTCTCATCCATAAATATCTCCTTACTAGGTACTTCCATAACTAATGTGGCACTATCATTGATCTGACTTGTCCTTTAGGAATGCGATGACCATCTCTTAAAGGGCAGCCCGATGCACGAAGCTCCAACAAATATGGGGTCTGGGGAAGGGTCTATTGTAAGCAGACTTACCTTGCTTTGCAAGAGGATGTTTCCGATGACCATCTCTGACTAAATATTAATGCTCTTGACAAAGGCCGGAGAAATAACTACAAGGTGCCATTTTCCATCAATTTGTATGGCAACATAATACATCAAGACTTCATTGAGAAACATAGAATTGCCAGGAATAAATCAAGGTCTGCGGTTCACATTTTATATACTTCAAATCATGTGGTAAAGAAACTTGACCGAGTCATTATGCAAGTTGCATATGATGTTGCGTCCATCCATGAGTCTGTTAAATTTGTTTAGTCAAATATAGTCAAGTTAAAGATTGTTTGACAGAACTAACCTAAAGGCTCATATACTGTAAAATAATGAGGGAGTGAAGGATGTCTACAATGAGTACATTGACAGATTTTGTTAGATAAATTCTGTTGTACAGGATTAATACTAGTGATGCTTATTGTATAAACAATTTATCGTTTAACGATGTAAATATTAAATACTTGTATACGAATTTTGTTATACATTTACATCATAGATATATAATTTTCTTTTATACAGATCATTAGATGAAGGGGAGCCTTGGCGCAACAGTAAAATTACTGTCGTGTGACCTGGAGGTCAACAAGTTTGAGTCTCGGAAATAGCCTCTTGCAAAGCAAAGTAAGGTTGCGTACAACAGGCCCTTCCCTGGGAATCCTGCATTGGCGGGAGCTTCGTGCACCAGGTTGCCCCTTTAAAGATCATTAGATCAATTAATTTGATATGCTATGTGATAGATGTAAAACCTCTCTTTAGATGTACCAATTTTCTGTGGGCACCCCTTCCTGAACAACAGCATAGCCCTGCAAATTCTGCCTTATAGATCTAAGGTTGTTCTTACTGAACGTGTATATATATATGTATCTGTATATATACAAAGAATGAAACCTTATACACTGTGTACTTTTATCAATATAATTCATTTAAGAAATACTTTTTAAAATGACTACATAGCATCCACATACCACCATATATGCATTGTTCAGTGGCTTGACCGCGTATTGCTTGCATACTCCTAAAAGAGATAAGTGGTGGCTAAATAACTATTTCTAGTGCATGTCTCAAATACTTCCACTCTGACCTTATGTTTATATAATGGATCCGGAAAGCCTCTATATCTTCTTTCCATTTTAACAAAAAAAATCTCCTTACATTTCATTTTTCCCTTTTCCTTTGCACATTTGATTCCAAGGTACTGAATTATTACAGGTTAATTCGATTTCACCCTGAAACCAAGTTGGCATCATAACCAACTCACACCTTTTCAGTCGGTATCCATCGCTTCTGGATCTGATATCTGCTCGCACGCGTGGCATTTATATGCATGCAAAAAGGCGAACATCAAGATCCAATATTGAGATCAAAATACAAAGTTTTAGTCAAGGACACAAGAATAATGCCTTTTGGAAAGATAAGTGATCACCGCGAAGAAAATTTATCACTGTGTTCAATTATTAAGAAGTAAATTTATACCCGGGAACAAAAACAAACAAACAGCCCTAGCGGAAAGGGGGGAAAAGGAAACTAAGAAAAAGGGGACACCTGGAAATGTAAGTTAGGGCGTGCTTGTTGGAGCTTGAACTCCTCGGATCGCTCAAAGTACCGCTCCATCATATCAAGGAACCGGTCATTGTCCTCAGCGGTGCAGCGCGGGTCCTTCACGAGGAGCGCGCCGGTGTCCCTGAGACTTCCACTCACCGCCGCGCATAGCGTCCTAAGCTCCGAGGCCGATAAACCAGTTCCGCCGCTGTTCCTGGCGGAGATTTCCAGGTATCGGGAAAGATCGATCACAGGGAGGTCCATTGTCGACGCCGGGATCTAGGGATTAGAGTTTAGGGTGAGGAGGAAGGAAACAACACTCGCCAGAGAAGGAAGGTGAGCAGGACACGCAAGGCCACGAAACGGTTACTTTCTTGAAATACGAAGTACAGATTCGATAGTTTACACGCAATGTGATTTATGAGAAAGACAGTCCGAGGTGTTTGCAATTAAGGTGAGCAAAAATTTGAATAAATTCAATAAATCAATTCGATTGAATTTAAATTTTTCATTTGAATTTTTCAGTTTATTCATTTTTTTAAAAAAAAATAATGATTAATTCAGTTCAAATTTATTTTTTTAATTTTTATTTGATTAAATTAAATAGATGAATTTTTAATTTTAGATCAAAATCGAATATTTATTAAATTTAATTAAATTTTTAGATTCTAATTTTAAAAAATTAATTAATTTAATTTTTGATCGAATTAATCGATATTATATCGATTTAATTAGTTATATTTAATTAAAAATTTTAATTAGTTCGATTAGTTCAAAAAAAAAATTTGATTCAATTTTAATCGAATTTTCATCCCTATGCTTGACTTTGATCCGATGATAAGGTGGAATGGATTAGGTCATTTAAATTTTATAACGTTAAATCATCCATCATGCTTTACTTATATTTTTTTGATTTATCACACCATCTATATTTTTTGATTTACCTTAGATCATCTATCATGATCCATGTTTTCATAAGATTGATTAATCTTCTTAAGTAAGTTTAGTTCGATCGTATGTATTAGATACATGAATTGTTAATAAAAAAAATGATGCTATATTTACTCAGGAAAAGGAGAAAAAAAATCAGTAGATTTATATTTTTTGAGAAAAAAAAGTTAGAGAAGATGATTAAAACGATGAAAAGTGGGATGGAAAAGGCTTTAGACAAGACAAACGAATGATTGTTGCTTTTTTATTCTCACTGATGCATTTTTCCCTTTAACAATTTAGTTTTTATCTCTCTCCTTTACTTTACCTTTCCCTGCCATTTATTTTTATTTTTCAGGAAAGACAATCTAAATGTTATAACCCGATTAAAAAGAGTTATACGTGAACTTGGAGATTATTTTTTTATTTTAATGTGAAGTTAAAACTCATTAATTTTTTTTAAAAGTAAAACATACATAATTATAATATAAGGAATAATTTACCTTGAAATGGAAAATTGCACTCATTAAACAGAGGAAGAAGAGAGAAAAACTGCTTGTAATTGCCTTTGACTCCCTTGTTACTTTGAAGAAGAAACAAGAGAAACTTTAAAACAGAATGAAAGCAGCAGAAGTGTGGAAACAATGAAAAGTCTAGTTTATTCATTCCAACATTGCTCAATTACAATTGAATTTAGCACAAGGAATCAAACTTAACATTCTTTAACAACAACAAAAAAAAAGATTAGCACAGTGTAAGTTCAGACCTGCATAAGGATCAATTAGTAAAATTGTTTTGTTTGGCGCCCATTTGAATGGCTGTTACTGTTTGCCGAGTGGTTTGATTGAGCCTCAATCCCGCTAGTTACTACAAATCTCCTTTTATAGCTTTGGATACACATGCTTGTAGTTTAGGTCCATAAGTAACACTTTGAGACAGTAGATAAGAATGTTATGTAAAATCACCTATGAGAATTGTTTGGTGATTGAGCATGTGTTCCGAGATATCCATTTCTGAGTGAAAATATGTAGTTATGAATGAGACATTTTGAATTGATCTACTGTTTGGGATAGTGTCTATAAAGTCAATTTAGAGCAGAGACGAAAGTTAAGTGTTTCAACTATGGCAAGAAATGAGATTGAAGATTGAAGGGAAAAATTACAAACAATTTTGCATATCTAAAAAGAGTTTTACTTAGGAGAGTGGATGAATACAATAGAGCACACAAGTGCCATTTGTTTATGAAAGATAAACAAATTATTTTATGATGTGTAGATAAATGGAATATACAATAGGATTATAGAATTTTCTAGCCCTTAAATGCTAGTGTCCAATGAAGATATCATAGTAGTGCAAAGGTATTGAATATATATTTCCTTGTGAAGTAAAAGTTTTGAGTTGCACAAAAAGGTCAAAAAAAAGAAATATAGCAAACGAGAAATGATAACAATGGATTCCTTTGATCATACTGAGGATGCAAGCATTTGAGTATTGAGTTCCAAAGTAAACTCAGGGACAGTGGCATTAAATCATAGTGAGCTCCAAACCTCAGGATCACTATGAATTCCTCAAATCTTCTACACCCATTTGAGATCATCCCTCATTTAATCTTTGCTTGGCTTAAGACTCCATATAAGGTGATATGATTGGATTGTACAACCTTTCATTTGACTAGTGGGAAGTTGGATAGTGGATCAGATAAGTATCATTTCATTTGTATCAGTTTTGTTCTTTAACTTTATTGAGTCAGGTGGCAAGGGTTTCAAATTCATTCATTTGTTTTATGTTATATGTTTAAGTGTGTTTATTTACATTAGTGTTTCATATTAAATGAACTTAAATGAGCTCTACCAAGTAGAGTGCAAAGATTGTACCAACCTTTTGTTCATTAAAGCCTTGCTAGTTAGAAAATGGAGACCAACACTTCATATCGAATCAAGTGCTACCAGTCAATTTTACTATTCATATACAGAAATAGTGCATTACAAAATCTATGCAAGAAACCCAACATGGTTCCAAAGCAACTAATCTCATTCCTGCTAAAGTTCCTGTGACTTTCAACATAGCTAGTCTTGCAGATGAGGATTGAATAAAAGACCAAACCTATAAACCTAAATTATCAGAACAGATGCAGTTAGGATGACTTGCTGATGTTCGTTATCCTAGTAAAAGACCAAGATAATCAGAGCAAAACAAAAAATGAAGAGGTACATTACGTCTATATGTTCACTCAGCAGAACAATAAGGTATACACAGAATAAGTAGGATCATAACATTTATCATCTTCACTCAGTATCAAATTCCATACTTTGTGTTTTCTGTGATTTATGTACGGCTGGCTTCGTAAGGGCACTATATGTTATAAAACTTCTCTTGAAATATAGTTTATCAAACGCTCATGCTATGCACTTTAGCACAAAACAGATTTCTTAATTTAAGATTGTCACAGTAACTGCCAATGGATGTTTGGTTTACCATGTTACTAATGATAAATAAATCTACACTGACAACGAGTAACTTAGCTCCAGAAACTCATCCAAGTTCCATAGAAAACACAAGTTCAAGCAGTTTCTTTTTTTTTCATAACCAGTAAAATATTCAGGCTGGCTGAAAAATATATGTTATGTGAATAAGCTGGCGGGAATCTTTATATGATTGCTTATGATTACCCTTGAATAATATCCAACAAAGATAAGAAACAGTAACGGAACTCAGTTAAGAAGTTGCTAAACAAACAGATTCTCAAAGGTGCAAACTATAGCAAATGAAAAACGAATAAATAGGAAGAGTAGAAAATGCAACGCAAACCAGCCAAATTCGTTCCAGGCAACATGATGGTACCAGGTGGAGATGATGTTACCGACCAAAAAAGGCTGCCAAAGACCCCGCAGAAATGCCTATAATGCAGCAGAAAGAGACGACGCGAGCTCTCAAAAACAGGAGATTCAGATTCTTTGCGACCTGGAGAGCCAACGTCAAAATCTGAAGCCTCCCCAGCTCCTCCATCTTCCTGAAGAACACCATCGGCTTCACGGCCCGTCGCATTAGGAACGCCACCGAGAAGGGGAAGCCGAAGGCTGCGAACGCCTGGACCAAGACCTCGTCCGGCGGTCGGACGGAGTATACGATCCACGCGCCGAGGCCGAGGTGGGCAACGCCAAGCAAGGCAACGGCCGAACTGAGCCGGTAGATGTTCCTGGCGAGGCCATCGAGAACCTCGCGAGTCTCGTTCGCGAGGGCGGATTCGTCGCGCTCGACCGTAGGCCCAACAATCTCCTGGTGCCGGAGCTCTGGGACCGGGGTCTCGCCCTCGGGGCCGGTAGAGAGGCTTCTGGCCGCATAGCCAGCTTCCGACCTTAGGGTTTTATGCCAATATAGTCTGCGGAGGGAAGTGTAAGAATCAGGACTATCGTTTTTGATCGAGCGGAATCTTCCGTAGAACGATCGAGATCGGAGATTGGAGAGGAGAGTGGAGAAAGAGTTGGCGTTTACTGGAATCGGCGACGGAGCAACGGGGTTCGGAAGGAGCTGGTGCGATCGGAAGAGAGGAGAGATGGGGGTAGAACAATTAGGGTTCCTGACGGGGTTCGAGCGAACGAGGCGGAGGAGATTAGGGTTTGATCTGGTACTCCGAGACAGGAAGAAGGAAGCCATTTTTTGCGCAACGAACCTTCAGACCAGGAGTCACGAAATTTAAAGGTTAAGTTTTATTAAAACCCCTTAAATATTTTTATTTCAAATTAAACCCCTATGGTGCAGTTTCAAATTTCGGAGTTTCCAATTCGACCCTACCATTTGATTCAGCGCTCGTTGACGTTGTGAATGAAACAATATTGTCTCCACGGGAGGGACAAATGATTAATATATAAAGTGTTATTATTATGAGGTTTGAAAATTAAATTTTAATTAGTAATCAAGTTTATATTCTTTCTCATATATTGATTATCGTTCGTACTAGTTAAATTAATCTTTGTGATTTATTTTTTTCGTATTAGTGTTGAGACGGATTGACGAAGGTGTTGAAAGCGCGTGTGTTTCGCCTTTTGTCGTCGCCTTTTGTCATCGTGAACGGAACAATGCAACTTTTTTTCGTTTGAAAAAAACAAAACTCGTGACAATATAACAATTTAAATTTAACGATTCTTTTTCAGTCACGAATCAACTCACAATTAAATCAAACAAAAGACAAAAGTAAAGACGGCGACGACGGACCACAGCCAACGCCGGCGAGATGAATCAGTAAGTCATTGTGGATATCCTTCTCCGGCCCAAATCCTACTGCAAGTAGTAGGCGAGCAAGGCGAAGGCGGCGGCGCCGAGGGCCGTTCCGGCGGCAGGGGTGACCGCGAAGGCGGCGCTGGCAGGGCCGGGGGCGGGGGCCTCGGCGGCGAGTGCTCCGGTAACTGCGGCGGCGGAGACGAGGACGGCACAGGCGATCTTTCTCATCTCCATTGGAGCGTCCTTGATTTTTGTAACTACTTTCGATGGAATATAATCTAATGCGAGATGAGAAAGAAGGAAGGAAGGAAGGAGAGCGAAAGAGTTTATTAGAACTGTGCAGGCCTGAGAGATGCGTGGGTGGAGGATGGGTATTTATAGCGTGTTTCTGCAGAATGAACTGGGTGCGTTGGTAATCGGTGAGTTGTTACCGGCGACTTTTGGTATGACTTCTTCTACGTGGTCGGCTGCGCTTGCAAATCGATCGCATGGTCAACGATGTTGACCGTGCAAAATAGTATGGAGCTCCGCTATCAATTATTAAATATTCGTGCTAAAATACTTTTAATTTGATTTGGGATATTAAAGTTATGTAGAATTTAAAATTTTAATATTTAAAATTTAATTATAACTATGTAACAATTAATTGAGTAGCTTTTATAATTGTATAATAACTATTTTAAAATTAAATAATAATTAGAGAGCATTATTAAAACTAAACAGTGAGTCGTATATAACAGAGAAGAAACTCATCCTCGACCGTCGATCTATCCCGTCCTACTCCGTAACTACTTGTTTTCCCAACGAGGCAATGACTCAGCCTCAAGCTTTTCTGCGCTCATCCATGGAGGAAGCCGAAGCGCAGAGGCCCACCTGGCGGCAGCGAATGCATGTTCTCACCCATGTCTTAACCCACACCACCGCCTCCCCCTCCCTCCACTCTCAGCTCTTCGTCGCCACCCAAGTCCCCTGTTTCCTCTCGTGGGACTACCCCCCTTTCCTCTGCCGCCCTCCCCCTTCCGCCTTCCCGCCCCTCCTTCGTTGGTCCATCGCCCTATTCCTCCGCCGCGCTTCCCGCCTCTGCCTCCCCGCCACCTCCTGGCGCTCCACGTGCCCCTTCCAGCAGCCCCCGCCCCTTGTCCTGTCCCGAGCAGTGGATCCGCCGCCGCCGCGGTGGGAGCCGGAGGAGCGTCGGGAATGCTTCCGAAAGAGGCTGAGGAGGGGGCGGATAGGTCTGAGAGTCCCTCCCTTCCTGGCTTTCGCGATTCCTAATCTCGCGCTCTTATCGCTTCTCTTATGGGATCCGCTCTGGTCTGGAATCGTTAAAAAGCCCCAAAACTGACACCGGTATGCTTTATTTTTGCCCTAGCACTCCGTTGCTACTGCATTTTTGGTGAGATAGAAACTTACAGTGGAAAAAAGCAAAAAGATCTCAACTGCCATCAGCAGAATTTTACTTTTTTGATAAAAATGAGATGGGATGGAAACACGCAGATGTAAAGATCACAACTTTGACTGTAAATTCAGGGCTTCGTATTGATCAACTGTTTGTACTCTTGAAATTGTGTGTGGAAATAATATTTTCATGAGATTTTTATTGTAAAAAGATAAAAGATATAACTTCATCTATGACATATCTAGTTTTGTTCCTATATTCATATAAAATTGTTTTATTTAAGATTGAAGTAGTCTTTATTGTTTTATATAGATAGAGTTGTTTCACATATGTGGTCTGAAAGTCGCTTTTAAGTTAGGGATCCCCTAGCCTCCCCTATTGTTCACTTGATTCTCTATTTTTCTCTACTCATTCTTGATGCGTGCCTCACAAGCATTTTTTCACATGTCATCCCAATCACATAACTAAAACTGCAAGATATACTCTTTCCTGTGTGCTTAGTTACACTTATGCTTCCTTCTCAATCTCTTCTTCTACCTCAATTGTGTCAATACTGGAGGTGTCAATACTTACACCACGCACAAGTAGAGAAATTGATAGGATCAAGTAATCTAAATTGTCTTTCACTGTCACTCTTTCATTACTTATTCACTAGCAGAAACAACTAATATTGAATCGTTCAAAATGGCTTTGTTGCCACTCACCTGGTGTTCACATTGTTGGAGCTTTCATGTATTTTGTTTTCGTTTAGATTGTATTTCTAGTTTATATAACAAGCTAGACATAGATAATGTCTATGTTTTAGCTTGAGGGTGGGTGTTGGATAAAGTTAAATGGTCTATAACATACCTAGTGTTTTAGATAGAATTATTTTATTTAGATAGAACTAGTTGTATTTAAGATTTTATATTGAGTTCATAAATCTATGTAATTATTCTTTATGAAATACATTATTATTATTTTTATACATTTATGATCTAGTAAAGAAGAGAAACTGATACATAACTTAGTTTACTATATTTATGATCTAGTTAAGACAAGAAACTGATATGTAGCTTAGTTTATTGATTCAATAACATAATAAACATGGAAAACTCTTACTGTTTTATCATCTGAGGAATTGCTGAATGATAAGATTTTGATTTATTTCATCAGAAGTTTTTTTTATCCTTGTACTAAAAGGTTTTATTTTCACAGGTAGGTGATTTCTGTATAGTATCTACTTAAATTGTTAGATGTTGTTACCTTGTTCATCAAATATTGTAGGATAATATGATTTTTAAATATTGATCACATTCTTTGACCATTAGTTTACTTTAGGTGTGTAATGATGAGCATCATTATGCATGATAAAGCACCAAACACTTAGGGTGCCTATCTTGGTCAGCTGCACAAAATCTAAGGTTGTCTGTCAAAGAAGCTGTTATGGTATTTGTAATGCAAAAATGTAGAGAATTGAGTTTGTTTGTTAGGTAACTGTTACGGGCATATCACAACAGAAAAACGACTCCTACTTGATTTAGCTTGAACACATGGTTGAGCATGGTACTTAGTCAAAGGAAGTTTGATAGTGGAGGATGGTTATGGATATAGGTGATCGTACCTTGGCTAGCTTGCTAGACCACTTCAAACAAACTGAGAGTAGTTCAGTTAGGAACTTCTAATCTAGTTCAGCTGAATTAGAAGCACTTTTTTTAGTTTGAATGAAGTGGGAGCAATTCATCTTGTTTGGATGAACAAAAGGAGTTCAGATGAAGTGAGAATAGTTCATCCAAATTAGAAGCAACTCAGATAAGATGGTTGAGGTGACCTTATTTGGGTTGACCATCAAGTGATAAATTTGTAAAATTGAATAAGAGTCGATTTTTAACGGAAATATCCTCTCACATAATGGTTTATTTCAGTTTTCTTATTTATTTCCTCTTAATTTTATGGAATAATCAAGGAGAATCGTTACGATGACGAATTTTATTTTTTATTTTTTTCGGAATTGAGATGTGCTTATTAAAGGGAAGAGGTAAACAATTTATGATAAAGGGGGGAGATGGACAAATCCTAATAACCGATTACTTACTGCCTTGGGATTCTCACCTGAGATGCTTCTCTCACGAGGTTGGCCTTGCAATAGGTCATCCCCTTGGAACATTGTCTATTGTCCCATTCATAGGTCCCAAAGTTGAGGCATGGGGATAATGGATATTTTTATCCTCATCACTTACTGAGGTCAAATTTCATTTATTAATGATGCAATTACCCTTTTAGTATGTATATATATGTGTGCGTGTTGATTTAATCAGGGTAGATTAGATTAGTAAAAAAAATTCCCTTCTTAGAGAACCCCCTTGCTCCCCCACTCTATCTTCAATGCCTTGATTTTTTTTTTTCTGTCTCATTCAAAGACTATATCAAAATCATAAGTGATTTCTTGTCCAGTAATTAATGTCTCAGATTTTTTTATTTTATTGGAGCAAAATATTCTACCGTGTATTATAATTAAAATTCAAATCGCGAATGCTTGATTAATCTACATTATTGTTCTACTTAATTATAGACCTTCAGTGAAGAAGAGATTTGTTTGAGAAGAGCTTCCGCTTTCTGTGCTATTTCTATAGAGAATAAGCTAGGCCTTAATAAAGCTACTCATATTACCAAGGAAAGAGAAAAAAAAAAAAAAAGAACGCGATGATCTCCTTACGTAGAGTTGTAAATGAATCAAACGTTCATGAACAAGTTTGGTGTTCAGCTTGATAAGAGCTTGTTTATGTTCGTTCAATATACACAAGATCAATT
>JBBUKS010000008.1:71996-84217 GCA_038050645.1 Hedychium gardnerianum | reverse complement strand
CTTTGCTCAGCATCGGATCGGCCTTCCAGGACTTTCACTTGATTCGATATCAGGTCCTCCAGACCTATCGAATCCTCTTGCCAGATGTCAGGTCCTCTTGACCCATCTGCAATTCCTGCCTGGTTCCACGATTTGCCGATACTTTCTTGCTTAGTATCGGGTCTTCCAGACCTACTAGGGTTTTCAAAGTTGAGATACTGCACACTGGATTAGTTCATCAGATAACAATAAGACTTAACTTTGAACTTTTAATAACATCAAAACATATGTTTGACTCTGGTGCTCCTGGCACCAACATTACTAAGCTGTTGGCTAAAGAGTCCTTTCTTGGACATATGAAGTCTTTGGGACTTCGAAGAATGTAACATGCTGTAAAGACAACGAAATATATGAAATGTCATGATCGTTGTTACATTTTGGTTAAGGTTGTGATTGATCCACTCGCATAGACAATCAACTCTATTTGTTTAGTATAAATAGAGGTAAGATCATTATTTATGGGACAATTTATGTAGCTGTGAATAGAGACATACCTATAAGTTGGGATCGCCTTTATTGTTGTATCAAGAGGAGAGATCATATGTGAAATGATAATAATCAAAGTAAATGCACCCACCATTTACTGAACGAGACCAGATTGAAATTTATGAGTTGAATTCAGGATTAGACATTATGTCTAGATCAAAATTTGTACGATGTTAAGAAAAACATGCGTTCTTTATTGGTAAAGAGAATAACATCGTCGCATGTGATTCATACCACTTGTGCTGTAGTGACAATAAGGGTAGTAGGAGAACGGATCCATATTTCTCTACTATGTGAGATCTTTGAGATTATAAGTTAATCTTAGTTTTACCCTAAGTAACTATTTAACTGTCTATTTGAAGTCCTAATCAGTGACTGCTACTTTAGCGTGTATCCTATGACTATGGATGATTCGATCTATGAAGCATAACTAGGAAAGCGACTGATTTGAATGAATAGATTCTAGCTAAAAAGGAAGATTAAGATATATTTAGATTTTTGGCATTTATTCACTAACAGTTACATTTTTTGTTGAGTACATAAAAATATGATTGTGAATAATTGTATTGATTAGAGATATTGAACATGCTCTTGACATGTTAGTTGATTTAAGGGATTAGAGATGTTAATATTGATGCACATGATTTAATTTGAGATAAATATAAGATGTTTATGTCTCTAATTTATTTGGAAGAGCGGCTAAGTTAGGTGTAACAATCTTCTTAGCATTAATCGCTTAATGTGCTTGCTGTCGGACGAACCATTTTCCCTTAAATATGAATTGAATGTTCTGCTTTGTCTTTGTGACTTGATTCTTGTATAGCCTATGTGACTTATTTGGTCTTTGTGACTAACTAGTCTTAGTGACTTACCTTGGACAAGTGAGATGTAAGAAATGGGAACGTGGCATGTTGCCCACATTTCTTAGGGACAGAATGTCCCTAATACCCCTGGGATCATTCCTTTTATAAGAGGAGCGTCCAAGGGATATAAGAAAGTTTAGAACGTGAGATTGATTTTCACGAAGAGAGGAAGAACATCTAGAACATAAGGATTTGGTTCGTGGATCTTGCGCGAAGGTTCTGGTGATCTTTACGCCGACGGCAAACTTCCTCCCGTGTTTTTCTCCGTCGCAACGAGGTATGATTTGTTTAGTACAATGTCATTATAATTCCAACAAAAGCACCCCTCCAAGTCAATAGTATTCCTAGTAGGTGGATTCGATGTGATGAAGGCCTAGATCATGGAACCTTTCGCCATCATTGTAATCATAATAATTAAAGGGTTGGTTTATGGAATGCTCAATTGGTTTCCTCCAATAGCCACAATTTTGGGACTCCCCACAATCTTTTCACTAGTGGGAGAGGTATCCTCCAAGGCTCCAAAACACCAAAATGTCATCATATGGTCTCAATCAATTAGAACCTGGAGAAATTGAATATAGACCCAAAAATTAACTCAACAAAAAACAAGGTAAACATGCTGCAACAATATTCCTACCATAGGTCACAAATTGCCCATATTTTGGGATGCATGGTTAAATTTGTGACCAAAAAAGAATAAATTGTGTCCATATTCTTGGATGGGCACACTTCTTATGAGTGAAAAGAATTGAAGCATCTTCTTCAACAGGCAGGAAACTGCTGAAAAAAGTCTCTTTACTGAGAGTTAGTATCTGGTCCACCAACCAAAAATTTGGTTTAGTATCTGCTGAATAAAGTCAAATAAGAGTCATCAACCAAATGCAATAATTTTCCCTAGGTGTAGTTGGATCCATTGTGCTCCTTCAATAAAGGATATATCATAAACATAACCAAAAAAAAAGAGCAAACTTTTGGTGCAAGAGCCATATAAAATATGATTTTCCGATAATTATACTAATCTCTTATGTTTATAAGCACACGGGAAAAAGAAAAAAGAAAAAAGTAACAGAAAGTGGTTCTAATTAAGCATGTCTTACATGGTGAAGCCGATGACTGGGCCTGTTCCGGCAAGCTTGCTTCCTATTTGTAAACTTAATGAGCAAAGGAAAGAGAGAGGAAGATCGGAAAGGAAGAACGAAGAGGAGAGAACGATTGAAGCTGATGATGAACAAGGAGCAGGGGAACGAGAGAGCGAGCGAGAGAAAGGGAGAGAAGACCGCCTCGTGTCGAGGAAACGGAAAGGGCTGTCGGGTTTCTCGGCTCGTGGATCGGGCAATCGGATCAAATCTACCCAGCGTGGATCCGCAATCTTGGATCCGGTAATTTGTGCGGTTCAATTTGGGCCTTATCGACACATTCTTCCAGGCCCAAATCATCTTTTTAAACATTTATGGTTGTGCATTGCAATGTAAACTATACAACATAAAAAAACAAATAACATTCGATGAGCAAATATTTAGTATACAACTTATCTCTTTTATGAGCAAATTTTTTTTTTCTAACTCTTGCAATTATCTAAAACCACAATGTTCTTTGTTGACACATCTCTGCATGTTCGATATTGGTTGATTACAGCTTTTGTTGTAGTGTTATTTTGGCAACATATTTTCTATGGTTTTTCGACCAATGCACCAACACTGACTCTGCATGAGCACTCGACAAAGAGCTCACAGAACGTGGGCAAGCAAACAAAGCTAGGGAGCTTCCACATGCCATGCAGCTTGCTCATCAAAATGCCCTCCATCTTAAGGGCCGGGTGGTGTCCCTATCAACTCTGGTTGTCAAGACAAACACTCACATGAGCTCTCTCTCCCATTCATGGATGCTTACCTGTCCCTCCTAAACCACATCAACCAACTTAACCCACAAGCTAGGGCACCCTAACAGCACATGCACCTTCAAACCCTTGTGCCCCATGAACAGCCTATACCCATATGGGGCATAATTGTAGGTCATGCCCACTGATGATTGAGCACTGTACAACCATATATATATGTATATATATATATATATGGGAAATTATTTGTAACAGTTACATTTCAATATCAGGTTTAATTTGTTTAGAATAATTATTAATCCATAAATGTACTATATTTTAAATGTCTCCATTTAATAACCATATGAATAGCATGTGAAGGGGGGACTATGAATTAATTGTTTTTTTAAAAAAATTGTAGATTGGTTCGGTAAGTTGTAAGCTATTGTGACAATTGAATAGTAGTTTTTATTGGAGATCACTGTGAGATATAATATATATATATATATAATATTTGTATAAATTGGTTATTTCTTTGATCAATAAGCTAATAGATGAATATACTATTTATAAGTATTGTATTTCTAAGGCTTGTGGATATAGTTGGTGAATTCCTTAGTGCTTGCCAAACTTAAGCCTTATTTAGGAATTAATTTTTGTTAGGATTAAAGGGAGTTAGAAGAGGAGTGATTAGTTTTAATCATTTCGTTGATGATGATTTACAGTAGAAATTTTGAAGTAATGCTAACATCATTAATTTTATTTGGTCTCTACCTCCTTAAGGTGACGAATTCAATGGTTCACTCTCCTCACTCGTAGATATACTATGAAAACCTCTTTTTTGGAGGCGGAGAAACCTCGTACAAACTCAACATAAACTTACAATAAATACAAGCAAAAAGAAAAAACAAATATAATAAAAATCTCTATGAAGAATCTTTGCTTGTGATGCTTACTTGTTGTTTTGGAATACCTCTTGTAGGTTGAAAATGCACCAGCACTTCACCTCTAATCTTACAAGAACTGTTGTTGAGAGCTTGTGGAGAAGACTCAAAAACCTGCTGCTTCAATCGACGCGAAAACTTTTTATTCTACTGATTTAGGGTTTCTTAATCGATTGGTCTTACTTACCAATCGATTACCAAGTCAGATCTGCCCGTTCAATGACTCTTTTTCGAATGCTCAATCGATTAGTGAACTAAGTTAATCGATTGGTTAGTCTCTAATCGATTCAGAAACTTTCTGTTCACTCAAAAAATAGACCGAATCGATTGTCCCAATCGATTTACAAACCTTCTGTTCACTCGACAAACAACTCCCAATCGATTGCTCCAATCGATTGGAACTTCCCCAATCGATTGGAACTTCCCCAATCGATTGACCAATCAATTAGGAAGACTTCTGTCTGCGAGAAAGCTTCTTCCAATTGATTGGGCCTAAACCCCAATCGATTCCGCAACAACATCTCTTCTCGTGATTTTGGTTTGCTCCAATCGATTGACTCAGGCCAATCGATTGACTTCTCAGGCCAATTGATTGACTTATGCCCAAAACCCGGAATTCGAGTTTAGGGTTTACTAATCGATTGACAGAAAGTGTTAATCGACCAGTAATCCTAAATTCAGCCTTTTTCGACCTGAATTCGGGTCTTGCTTGGTATTTGGTTGACCTCAACCTACCAGAACTTCCTCTGCCCAATATCTAATTATCTGTGACCTATTGAAACTTTTCATTGCCCAATATCTGATCAACCTAGACCTATTGGGACTTCTTCTCCAAGTCTCCGGTGAACCTTTGATCTACTTGGACTTTCTTATCACGTGCCAAGTGTTCAGCTCCCAACTGACCCACCTTGGACTTGACCTAATTTCTAACTAGATTTGCCTAGTCTCACTAGAACTTCTCTCTTGTGTCAAGTATTTAGCTCACAGCTAACACACCTTGGACTTAACCTAGTTTTCAACTAGATTTGCCTAATCCTACTAGGACTTCATTTGTGCCAAGTGTTTAGCTCTCAGCTAACACACCTTGGACTTAACATAATTCCCAACTAGGTTTGCTTGTCTAGTCCCACTAGGACTTCACTTGTGTCAAATGTTTAGCTCACAGCTAGCACACCTTGGACTTAACCTAGTTCTCAACTAAGTTTGTCTAGTCCCACTAGACACTTCAGTCATGTCAAGTGTTTAGCTCTCAACTAACTCATCTTGGACTTAACTTAGTTCCCAACTAGGTTTGCCTGGTTCCCAATCAGGACTTTCTTTTTCCTAGTCTCACTAGGACTTATGGTTGCCTAGTCCCACTAGAATTTTCATTGCTTAGTTCCCAACTAGGTCTTTCATTTGCCTAGTTTCACTAGGTCTTTTCTCTTGTTTAACCTTAGTTAGGACTTTCTATTTGTTTAACCTCCAATTATGACTTTCTTTTGCCTAGTCCCATTAGGACTTACATCATTTTCAAATATCCGGTCAACCCTTGACCTACTTAACTTCACACAAACATATTAATCAAACATCTAAACTCAAACTCAAATATTCCGTGCTTAATTAACTTGATCAACCCTTAATCTGGGAATAATTGCATCAACAATCTTAAATTTATAACTTCATGTTAACATTTATAGATTCACAATGATCGAGTTATTCTTAATTATATTACCTTTAATTACTGTTCTTCAAGTAGTGATTGTGAACATTAATGATGTCTTGAAAATCAGAGTGGATCGACCATTCAACCAGTTCGATCAAAAACCTATGGTAAATCAGTGTGATGTTACTCAAAAACCAAATTTTATAGAAACCAGCAAAAATTGGTAGCGATAGAATTGGAAACAAATAAATTTTGATTTACATGGATTTATAGTTTCTTATATAATTGGTCACTGTGTATAAATATTAGAAGTAATTCATTTATAGTTTTTTTCATAATTTAATTATTTTTTCTTAATTTACCTGTTTTACGTACGCAGATTGCATAATTTATATACACAAATAGGAAATGCAAAATTTTAAAGTCTTTTTTTATCGTAATTAACACCTATTAGTTTTATTCTTTATGTATATATATAGACATATTGTAACTATTTTTTATTTGAATCTGTCTACATTTTAACATAATTTATTATATGCAATATTCAAATGGGTTTGATTATGTCTAAATTTTATGTATTCTAAAATAAATTATTTGTGATTTTTTATTACATCCATAAATTTATAAAATATAATTTTATAACTTTATTTTTTTTTTGGGTCAGTCAATTCGGTTTGATTTTTAAAATGTTGATGAAGATTGGCGATACAATTTGAGTTTTATTAATTGATCTCCTAAATAATTTTGGAATTGCTAAATCCATATATACAAAAAGAAAAAAAAAAGTACCTTACACACGACAGAGTAAAATATGAACCAAGATCACTTTCATGCATGCGTGTCATCATCTCAATAAGGTGCATGAGATTAATGTGTAATTTTATTCACAAGACAAAACAAAACCAAAGGAAACTTCAAATAATTTCGATATATACTATTACACATGCACGGATCATTATCAAGACCACGAGTATCTAGTTAACAACTTTAAATATTATAGGCCATCGGCAATGGTACTGATCCATTACTTCAGCTAGCAACCAACCACTAGACAAGAACTAAACAAAGAGTAGCTAGTGGTAGTGCTTTGTCTCCCTATTAAGTTTCGTAATAAAGCGTGCAGCTAGCTACTAGTCTAATTCAATTCACTAAAATCAACTTGCTGGTAGCTAGTAGTTAAACTTTAAGTTATTCTCATCAATCACTTTGCCATTAAATAAACAGGCAGCCAGATATAGCCATATATACCTATGACTAGCTAGCTAGGGCAAAAAGAAGCTTCATCAATCATACATGAAAGCATGCATGCGATCCTGATTAATAGTCAGATTATTATCCTCTCTTATGTATTAATCATTGTTCAGGTTAGTAGCTATCGTGATTTATCTTCTCCGTGTTAGTCTTGGGATAGACTGACGAAAGTGCTGGGAGCGAGCGTTTTGTCTTTTACCACCATGCATGTGTCATATATTGCCACCATGCATGTGCTATATACTTCCCCGATGAGTTATTGATTAGTGAGTGCCTGAGATGTTATCATCATGAAGTCTGGAATTAAATTCTTATTAATAATTAAGTTTCTGTCCTTCCTTATATACTAGTTATTATTCGGGTTAGTAGTCATCCATAATTTACCTCCTGCGTATTGATCCTGAGATAGATTGGCGAAGGCACTGGGATGACCATTTCGCCTTTTGTCATCATGCATGTGCTATATATATTCCGTGTTGATCTAAGACGAGTTAATAAAAATATTGGAATGAGCGTTTCATCTTTTGCTATCAGGCATGTGCTATATAATTATAAATTGGTATAATAAAAGATAATTATGTTCTTTCACAATCTGTCATAGATATATATATATATATCATGTCACCACGAGAGAGAGAGCGTATGGACTCGATCATGACTTTGGACTTTGAATGGCCTGTCCATGCCATTTGCAAAGAAGAAATATCCACTGCCTAGCTGCAATATCTAAGGTGGTCGTCTTATAAATTAATATATATATTTAAGTAGAAAATTATGAGTAATTGAGGTAGCGGCAAGCTAAGCAGTCATTGGCTGCTAGCTTGTCACTCACTTATTGGGCATTGTTCCAACCCCAAGGCATATATATATATATATACACACGCATGCATGTGCTTGCATGTGCAGCCGTCCCGTTTTAAGTAACCCTAACAGCGAAGACTACACCACCTCCTCGTGGCGATGGGGCTAGCTCCTCTATCATTGCCAACATCCATCCAAGCGTGCCTCTTTTGTTTACTTGCTAATGCTGCACTACTACTTCCTCATCCCACCACCATGATCCATCCATCTCTCTCTCCCCCTCTCTCTCTCTCGTGATGGTCCCAATCCCATGGCACACAGCTAGCTACGCACACAGCTTTGCTTCTGTTGCACTCCAACCTTGAATAATAATAATTAAATTAATCGTGGTCTCGGTTCGACGGACTCGGCCGGTTGGTTAGATCGAGAACAACGGTTTTATATTATATTATATTATAATATAGTATACTATACTATACAGGCAGAGATCTTCGTGGATTACGATGAAAGCAGTTACCTGCACAGTGATTATAAATAGTAATTAAATAGATGGAGATCGCGTCCTTCGCGCGTCCCGGCGCGTCGTGGGTCCCTCCCTCCCTGGTGGCATGCAGAGCTGTCAGACACGCGCGGGCGCGGCAAGAATGAGGCGCCACATGGTTGTGTTCCCGCTACACGGCAAGACCGCCGCTACGGGCGATTCTGAAAATCCCCACCCCACCTTCCGGCCGGGTCCATCCAGTTGGCTCACATGCCCTTTTAATTCTTCCCTTCTTTCTCTTTCATCTATAAATCCTACCTCCCTCCCTCCCTCCCTCTCTGCATATATCCACCTATCTGCCTCCTCCTCCTCCTTCTTCCATCGTCAGTTAGTTAATTAACTAATGGAGGAAAAGAAGGGAGAACTGCGTGTCGTAAAGAGGTCGCGGAGAGAAGGGCGGCGGGCGGCGGTGGTGAGGAGGAAGGTGAGGAGGTTGCAGAGGCTAGTGCCGGGAGGGAGGGAGTTGCAGCCGGAGCAGCTGTTCTTGCAGACCGCGGAGTACATATACCGGTTGAGGTTGCAAGTGCATGTCCTCAGAGCTATCTCCGATTTGTACCCGCCATCGCCATGATTGATTGATCCATCGATCGATCGATCGATCGATCTCTCTCCAGTTGCTTAAGCTTCAGTATATATAGAAATGATAGATCTATATGTTGGATACGCTTTCTGCTATGCTCTTCTTTTTTTATCTTTGTAAGTTTTCGGTTTATCAATCGATTGATTTAATTTGTGCATAACTATAGACAATGAATTGGTTCGTGTTGTCAGATTTTGATATGATGCAAATAGTTACGTTGGATAAAATTGATATACATGCAATTTATCTTCTTTTGTGAGAAAAGAAGATAAGAATTCTTTTTGTCAAAACGATACAATTAAATGATTGGGGAAATCATGTGGAAGGCCGTAATTTAGTTACATATTGAAATTTGTTAATTTGTCGTTCAGAAAAAAAAAGAGAGAGATTTTTTTTTTTTTGTAGGTTTGATATAGGACTATTATATTTTAAAGAAGAGATTCAAAACTATTTTTTAAACAATTTTCTTAATCCACCTTTTATTTACATTCATGTTTTTTTAAAAAAAAACTTTTTCATTCTTTTTTTTTTCCAAACTGATTAACCCTAGCTTAACTGTTACAAAAAAATTTAGGACAAGACTTTGTTCTACTTTACCTTTTTTCTTAAAAAAAATATTTAATTTGTAAATTATATAATGAAACAATGATAAGTGTAAATATTTTTCATAAAGAACAATAATATCTATCTATAGGTCAATTAATTAAACGACTAATATTACAACTATAAAAATCGTATCCTCCTATATGTATTATACTCTATGCAAATATATCACTAACATTAGTAAAATCTCCTTATTTCTTTTCTTTTTGTTTGTTTAGTAAAATCTCTTGAATTTTTAAATTATATATTATTTTATATTTGGATAATTTACTAAAATATGTCCTTTACAACTAAAAATATCAAAAATGCCCCTATTGTCAATTTTTTTACTAAAAGTTGTGCTCCTCTTTCAAGAATATTTATTGTCTTATAGAATAGCTTGTGGTTATATTTTTATCAAAATAAAATTATTTGAACATAAGAAAATATGAATATTTTACTTAGAGTATTTGGTAATTTATGTCTATTCTATGTGAAGTTTTGAGACACAAATTAATTCTATTTGAGCCTGATTTGTAATTAATTTGCACTTGCTTTTGTGTAAATCTAAAATTAAAAAAATGATTGTTGTAAGTTTTTAGGCATTCTGAATAGAATATTGAAGTTTTTCATGCCCTAAAGAATGTATTTTGATGAAAATTACAACAACATGCTATTTTATATATAAAAAAAACTTATGTTAATAATGAAGGTCTTTAGTTAAAAAATATATTATAAATATACATTTTAAAATTTGTTATTTATAAAAGGCATGTTTTGATCATTTTCCATTTTGTTCATATATCTTCTTTTATCTTTGACATCCTAATTTCCAATTATTTACATAAGATTAAAAATACTACTACAAATTCCAAAATTAGAGATTCATAATACATATTATATATTATAGCTTAAACAACTTGTGATTCCACACTTCTCTTTATACAAAGTAACATCACCCCTAATTTCTCTTTAGAGTAAAGGAACATCACCTCAAATTGTAAACTTAGAGCACACGTATATGTTTCTTAGTTGTTTCCTAACCATGGACTAATTAATGTTTAATTACTTTTTACAAAGGTTTTCTTTTATGTTTAGCAAGAGCACAACTAAGCATAATTGATTTTTGTAATCAATGTAATTGTGATACTTGTCATTTTTTATTATATAGGATTTATTTATTTTTATTTAAAATATGTTTTTTTTATTCTTAATAGAAGGCATTTTGGGATAAATCACTTTCATGCACAAATGAACAGAAAGTATTTTCCCTCGACCAAAAAGATAGCTTATGAGTGACCATCAACCATGTTCACTAGTTAATCGATGATTGTAAAACCACTAACCTATATCAACTCATTTATAAATCTTGGTTAGTAGTCAAATTCCCGCTCTCCTTCATGCATTGGTTATTGTTCGGGCTAGTAAACTAGTCTCCGTGATTTACCTCCTTCGTGTTGGTCCTGGGATGGGCTGACGAGAGCACTGGAGACGAGCGTTTCATCTTTTACCACTATATCAACTCATTTACTATTCATACCTTGCAAAGACCATAGGGTAGATCCTTACACATCTACCATTTTTGCATAACATAGAAATAGAATGGAAGGGAAGGGAAGGAAAGAGATAAGCTAAATTATTAAATACATTGAAAATTTAATCATGAACGCAACTTCAATTAATTGAATGTCTTTTTTTAAAATAAAAAATAAAAAAGGTTTGATAAGCTAAAAGGAACTAATTAACCATATTCATAATAAAAATTATTAAAGTCAATCCAACTTAATTAATAAAGAACCTAAATGGATAGCCCAATTAAAAGCCCACGAGACTAAAATTTATTTGAAACTCAATCAATGTTTTTCTTTCCTTTTCATTTCTTATTTTCCTTTCCTTCCCTTTCTCTAAGCAAGCCGTAAACACAACATTAAGATACACAAGATTAAGATAGTTTATCTCTATTGTACTAGTATAGAAAATTATTAATTTTAATGAATTTATCAAAATAACAATGAATAATTTTTTTTATTTTAATTGTTTCTATTTTATTTTAGATAAAAATAACAGATAAACTATTTTATGATATGCCTAATCTCATATCTATATTAGACAGAATTATTTATTTAGATAGAACTATAATCATAATTAGTATTTTATAGTAATTTTATAAATATGTAATTAAATTTTATCAAATTCATTATGATAATATATTTTATTTTTATACCATAATACACTATAAGAGACTTTGAACAATAGGTTAATACACCTCAAAAAAATACACATTATCAATTAATCCTAATTACATCCAACCACTCACAATCTCTATAAGCCTATACAAATTACCTCTAAATTTCACCAATACAGTTAGCTATATTAATTCTCCTATTAAAAGAAATGTATTTGATTAGAAAAAAAAATATATAACTATTTTATTTGTTTTCTTCTTATAATACATTATTTCAATAGGCTGATTGAGTTATATAAGCTAGGACGTATATTGGTCAATCTGTACAAGCTATAATTACGGACTGGTTAGACTAAATTGTTGGGCTAAACTAGTCGAATGAATTAATTGAGTGAAACGAGCCAACTCTCTTTGTGGCAAAAGGAGAAACGCTCGCCCCCAGCGCCCCCGCCAATCCGTCCCAGGACCAACACGGAGGAGGTAAATCA
>JBBUKS010000008.1:41666-58058 GCA_038050645.1 Hedychium gardnerianum | reverse complement strand
CTTTCTCTTGCTACTTACTTAGCAAGGACACACACACATTAATTAACAAAAATAAATGACATAAAATAAAGAGGTAGAATTTACTTGGTTACAACCTAGATGGTTGTTAATCCAAGGCAGGTGAAAGCTCCACTAAGATCTCCTTTGTGAAGGTGGAATAGCCTCTTATAAACTTTGAAAGCACATACAATAAAAAATAGTGTTGGAAATTGAATACAGAGTGTGTTATGCTAACTAAGAGGATGATACCTCTATTTATAACAAACTGATCGATTTGACCGTTTGTTGACATGACAGTCATGGGGCACCTCCATTGCTTGAGGGCGCCTCCATCAACATCATCGTCATCCTCAACAATAGGCGTCTACTGATATGACAGTCATGGGGGCGCCTCCATTGCTTGAGGGCGCCTCCATCGTTGTTGACGTGGCTTCAGCTCTGCAATGGTTTTTTAGGCAGTTGAGATGCCTCCATTGCATCTGAGGCGCCTCCAATGCATCTGAGGTGCCTCTAACGCCTGAACATCCGAGGTGCCTCCAAAGCAATAGAGGCCTCTCGAGCGATTGAAATGGTCAACCACAATTGTTGACCATTTCTTGTTCTGCACGCTTGGGTGATACTTCGGTTGTTCGGAGTTGAGCTCACCCGAACCCAACTTCGGTCTTCTCCTCAAGCAGGCTTCCTCGTGAATACGTTGTGTGCGTCTTTCTCGCTCCATCAGTATACTCTTTCGCAGCTCCTCGTCCCTCGGATGCACCGAGCCCATCGACTCGCTTCCCATGTTATCTTTCTCGCTCGCTGTGTCTTCCGCTCGACTTCTTATATTCCTAAGTCCCTGCACACTCAGACGCAAGGTATCAAAAATACACAGGGCATAACTTAACTCGATTGATCAATATCAAAACTATCCTGGGGTACTTACATTTTGGACTCCTCCATCCGCGACTCAACAACTGTCTCCTAGTGCTTACCATACTCACGCCTCAATGCTCCCTTCCCACAGATGACGCCAAAAATGATGCGGTCTAAATCTGCCTTTTGTTGCTCCAATCTTCCTTATTGGCCACAACACTTAATTTTGGGTTTGCACCGGTAGAGCTTCCAATCTTTTGTAGCCAAGATGTCCTCATATGAACTTCTAGTCTGAGGCCTCAGGTTCACCTTAGTAAGGCCTCTAGTCTTCGGTGCTCTGCTATCTCCCCAGAACTCCACTTGTGGCCTGCTGTCGAGTCATCGATCTGACTTGCTACAATGTCAACACCAGTGAGAGGGGGCTGGGGTTGCCGGCTTTGCCCTCCGATGCTTAAGTTAACACAATGTTGAAGAAGAATGGTTGTCTCCCTTAAGGGAGGGCTTGAATCGGAAAATAGAGTTCTTCCATGAGGGAAGGGTTTTTGGAAAGCTGTCGGGAGAGGTGTCTTCCTCTAGAGGAAGGGCTTTTGCCAGCTATGGAGTAGAGTACCTCCTACTTAGGAGAGGGTTTGAACAAGAGCAAACGAAGAAAGGGAAGAAGAATAGTGTTTGACATGGTCAAACTACTATCTTGACCCTTCAGTACTCACAGTGTTGTTGTGTGCTTTTTTAGCCAACTGACCAACCGCTTCCTCAATGAGCCTCTTCAACTTTTTATAGAAATGAAGCCATCCTCCATGTGTGCAGCCACCTATGCTAGCCACGTCTCTGCAGCATGGGCAAGGGACAAATTCAGGTATGGGCTGGCTGCATCTTTCTGGTCTGAAAATACCTTCTAACATCCTGTACTCTCACCATGATGAAGATAGGAGGACACCCTATATGCAGGTGTGGTATGATGGTTGTCCTTTCGAGTATGAGACAACTTCTGACACAGTATAATCCTAATAGGTGGGAGACAGGTGGAAGTCAACTGAGTGGTACAATGCGGACTTGATAGATGATCCTCTTGTTGTTGACCTCTGATCCGACTAACAGCTACTGGTCTTCGATTCAATTGGCTATTGCTGCCCTCATGGTTTCCCTACTATCTCCAGATTCCCCACATGGCTTGCTGCGAAGATGCTGTCAAGGAGAGCCAATGGAGATGAAGAGGCAAAGTAGCTGAAGGAGTTAGAGTGCAGGGGAGAAGTCCCCATAAGGGGAATGTTCTCGTGGCATTGCTGTTGACGTCCCTCTATGGGCTGGACTTCTAACACAAGGAGAGTTGGTGGAAATGATTTGGTATACTAGCTAGAGGGACTAGAGTACAGGGGAGGGGATCTGTGGAGGACTGCTCTCTCGGCCTGGCTGATGGTGTCCCTCAGTGGACTGGGCTTCTGACTCTAGGAAAGATAGTGAAGGTGAATCGATAGTGGGGCCGGAGGGACTGAGTGCAGGGGAGAGGGATTGCAAAAGACTACTCTCGTGGCCTAGCTGATGGCGTCCCTCGATGGATTGGGCTTTTAACTCCAAGAAAGCTAGTGAAAGTGAATCAACAGAGGGGCCAGAGGGAGTGAAGTGCAAGGGAGAGAGTCTATGGGGGACTGCTCTCGCTGTCTGGCTAACAACGTCCTTGGATGGACTGCTAGTCAAAGAAATGTTCGTAGGAATGATAAAGTAAAGTAATCGGAGAGGGATAAGCTCAGGGGAGATATTCCCATTGGGGAGATTATTGCTAGTCTGGGTGATTGGCTGAGGACGTTCCCAAGCAAGGATGCTCCTGTGCTATCAATCAGCTATAGAAAGTGAGAGCTAGAAGGGGTTTATCCGAGAAAGTATCCTGACCACTAGGTTGCTTCGGGGATATTCCCAATCCTTGTACTCCTGCGTCTAAGTACGTGTACTGTTGACTCCATGAACACTTGGCCTTTTTCAGGGTGTACCCAAAGAGATTATTACCACTCCACCACTTTTTAGAGTTTACGAGGACTTAGTCTTTTCCGGGGATGTTCCCAATCCCGTCACTTTTCAAAGTCCATGAGAACTTGATTTTTTTGGAATGTATCCAAAAGGATTGTTTTTAATCCCGTCACCTCTCAGAGTCCACGAAGATTTGAATTTCCTACACCGTCTTCAGGTCACGTTTGCTTATGGTCTGACATGGACTCACACATGCATGTTTACAGGAACAGCCAGGGTGTGGACTGCAACGCGCATGAGAACTGAAGAATTGTTAAGATACTCAATTGATTACTATTATGAAAGAACTAACAGAATTAATGTGTGTTTAATGGTTAGGCAAAAGAATGAAAAATTAAAGAGAACTGGCAATATCTCTGTGGAATTTTACAACCCAGATGGTAAAGAATTAAACAAACTCAGACTAATTTTGAATTGAATACTCGTGAGCTAGATGGAAAGAATTAAACAAAGTAATTAATACGTAACAATTATTCTAAAATAATTTAAATATTCATGTATAAACAAACAAGAAATTATAAATGCAGTTCGTTACTCTTTCAGGTGCTAAATAGAATTTGCGGCTATCTCTATTTGTAGTAAATGCTTTAGAGAGTGGGCAAATAAAGGGATGAGGCAAAGGTCTCCTTTCTTTTGTAGTCAGACAATAATATCGTTGTTCCTAATTATTCATTTTGCAGGGTTTTTTTTTCACTAAAGATTTTGTCTCTTTTAAAATATCTTTAAGAGCCTCTATTGTTCACATACCTTTCGCCACGTTTCTGAGCTCATTGAGATGGCCCAAGAATTTAGCTATTTCGAACCTACTAGAATCGAAAGAGGAATGATTGTTACTTTTGCGAGGTTAAATCGATTATCTTAGATAAATAAAAAAGATAGAAATATCTGAATACCGTGATTTAAATTTTAAAGGAATGACTGTTACTTCGTGTCAAATGGAAGAGGAACTATCACTGCTCACTGGCTGAGAGACTACGGGGGAGATGCTTTGAGGGGAGAGATTCTAGGTTGAGAGAGAAAGTGAAGATGAACTGAACCATAAGGGTTTAGTTTAAGAATAATAATAAAATTATGGAAAGAAATTCTAATTTGAATAAAATTACAAAAGTGATAAATTAATTTTTATTTATTAAAATTATTAGCTAAATATTTTACTGATAATTTATGAAAATTTGTTATAAAATTTTAAAAAATAAAAATTAGTACAACTCAAAAAAAAATCCAAAACTAAAATTTAGATGTGATTTTTTAAAAATTTAAATCAAAGTTAATATAAATATTAGTAAAAATTTATTTTATATATTAAATTTATCAACTAAATTTTTTTGTCTGTAATTTTATCAAATTTTATTATAAAATTTAAAAAATTAAATTTTGACACTGCACTCAAATTTTATTTATATAAAATGAATCTGTGATAGCATTTTAAAATTTCTTAGTAACAAAAATTAATATAATTATAGTTAAATTTTGGTCAATAAATTATTTTTTGATTAAATTTATCAACCAACTATTTTTACTAGTAATTTTACCACTACAATGAATTTTTGATTTTTTTAAAAAAACATTTATCAATCAAAATTAATTTTAGTTCGTAAAAAAATAAAAATGCTAAATAAAATTTATTTTAGCAAATAAATAATGATAATTAGCGACAAAACTTAGTTAGTTAGTTAGTATTATATATATATATATATAGTTTACATTCAAAATTAATTTTGACTGGTAAAAAAATTAAAAATATCAATCAAAATTTATTTGACTAATAAATAATTTATAATTACCAACCGATCAAAAGTCAATTGGTCAATATTTTCTAAATATTTTATTGATCAAAATAAAATTTATTTAGTAAAAAAACAAAAATATTTGCTAAAGTTTATTTTGACCAATAAATAATCATAATTAAGAATCAAAATTTAGTAGACAAATATTTTTTAATATTTTACTAGCTAAAACTTAATTGGTCGGTATTTTTTAATACTTTATTAGTAAAATTTTGTTTGGCCAGAAAAAATTTATCGATAATTCTTACTTTTGTCATAACGTCAGTGGTGTCGGAGAGATTAAGTAGATCTTATCACGATTTAGAATTGATGATTTAATAATTTGGAATCATCGATTCGACGGTTTAGAATTATCGATTTGATGGTTTGAAATCATCGATTTAACTGTTCTTGGGATCAACCCTTAACCTTAATCATTCAAGATGATTCATAGTTCGCCACAATTTATGGTTCATAGTTTATGCATAATTCGTCATGGTTCAATATTATTATATTAAAAAAAATAAAATTATAAATTTATTTTAAAAAAAATTATACTTATTTAAGTTGTCTACGTATCTCTTTAGAGTATAAGGGAATCAAAGTCATGTAGTTCTCTTACATTTTATCTTTTTATCTTATGAAGTAGCGTTGTTATTCACTTTCATTTTCTATTCTCGTAGTATTTGTTCCTTCAGTATCAAACTATTTAACTTTGTCATTTGAAAGTTACATTCCTTGAATTCATTTTTTGGCTCTAGTCCAATCATCGAGTAATGTTTGGGCTTCCAACGAGTCGGGAGATAAAGTTGATCGTCGTTCATCTACTATGTTACCACCGACACTAAACGTCTGTTCCACAATAACTGTTGATACTGGACAAACTAAAATTTCTTTAGCGATCATGGAGAGGATGAGAAAGTTTTGAGCCTTCTGTGATTACTACTTTAGGATAATAAAATTTACTTCGCTATCTACTTCATTAAAATCAAAAAAAAATCGTAAAATAATTATAAAGTTCCTATGTGAAACTTGAGGATCCTTGTGGACGTTTCGTCTATTCTTTTAATAAAATTTATACTTTTGTAAATTTTAAATTATTAGTATTAGTATTTTGTGTTTCAAAAATATTAAGTTGCATTTCATATTTTATACTATATTCTTTATAAATATCATATAAATAATTTCTAATATTATATATAATATTATTAGGATCAGAAAAAAAGAATCTTTAAATAAAATTAAAACATCATAATATGAACCTAACATTTCTTGTAAAAAAATTCCATTTTTATCTAGGGTTAAATCAAATGCAACTAAATAAATTTTAAGAATATGAAAAAAAATACTTTTCCCATTTTATTTGCATCATTAAATACTTTTAAAATTTTCATAAATATTACTATAAATATTCTATTATTGTAAAAATAAATATATATTAGTATTATTAATATTTTATAAAAAAAATTATAATAATTCTCTATATTGAAATGAATCTTGTAATAATTTATATGTTGAATTCCAACATATTGATATATCGTGAAAATTTTTTAGGTCTCATTCCATTATTTTTACAAAATTTATCCTATTATTTTATTATAGATGGATGCGACCATTAATAGGAAATATCATTTCTAATTGGTTCAATATGATTTACTAAAATTCTTAATTCATCTTGTACATATAAATTTAAATCATAATAAATGTAATGAATATGAAAAAATAAATTACTAATAATATATATGGACATATAAATTTTAGTTCTTCAATACTAGTGGTATTAGAACTAATATTATCAAATAATATTAAAAATATTTTATGAGTTAATCCATATTCTTTTAAAATTAAACATAATAATTGTGAGATGTTGTGAGCACTATGTGATTTATCAAAAAGTCTATATATTAACAATCATTTTTGGATATTCCAGGAGTTATCGATTCAATGGTAAGTCATACTCATATATGAATATGTTTGTCAATGATCACTCCAAATATCGAAACATAAAAATAAAAAATTATTATTTAATTTATTAAATTCTTTAACTAATTTTTTCCTTTGTTTTATTATTTTTTTAATTATATGAGTAAGTGTAGTTCTAAGAACATGTTTAGCATATGAATTAAGAGATTCTTTAAAAAAAAATCTTCAAAAGTACATTTAAATCCAAAACTAAATGAAAAATATTCTACGAAAACAAATCTAGCTAATGATTCTCTTAATTTATTATCAGAATATAAAAATAAACTAGAATCACTACTTTCACTAGTAGAAAATCTAGATAATTGTGTTTGAACATGATCAATTCCATATTCCATCGGGTGCTTCACTTCTACGTGTCATTTCAACGACCCATAGTCATCGCTGACTTGGAATTTATAGGAAGCATTGCAGTGCTTTCATTTTATATGTACTTTTACCGATGGAAGAGTGACCTTATACAAATATTTAGTAAAAATAGAAGATTTTAAAAGGGGAACTTCTCGAACCTTAGAAGTAATTGTATCAGTACTTTTTTGTGTTTCGAGTATCGCAATATCGGATTTGGAAGTTGCTAAATTTCATCATCGATGGATTGAATGTTCGGATTTACTATTTCCTTGCCCCTCCGAAATCGAGATGATTAAGCTCCTTGCCCCCGGCTTCCTTCTTGATCTCGGCCTCCTTCCATTATCGTCGAAACTTGGAAGAGGAAGTAAAAAATGTGTAGAATTGAAGTCGGAAGCGTGTAAAGATTGTAGAATTGAGATTGAGAGTAGAGAAAATGCGCGTAAAAATAATAAAATGAGCTCTCTATTTATGGAGTTTGGAGAATAATGAACATTAAATCATAGTCATTGATCACAAAATGATCAAATGATCTCAACCGTTGAAAAAAAAATTTAAAAACATCTTTTTTATTCCCAACGTCTAGAACCACCAGTTACCAACGGTCAGAACCGCCGATTCCAATGATCCAAACAAAACAAAAATTTGAACCGCCGATTGACAGTTTTTGGAGGAGTTGAATTATAGTCGGCCTGACACCCTGTGAAATAGGGTCAATAGTTAATCGGACCATTTCGCACCCGGCCCGAATCTGGTCTAGATTGAGGTTGATGAGATTGATAGCTATGGATGTCCACCCACAAGACACACTTTGCTCTTTCTCTAAGAAGTAATGATCGGCGTGAAACAACACACTCTGCTCTCTGTTCGAGAAGTTCTAAAGATTGGCGGCGAATATTGCGAAGGGGAATTTATATGGGGTTTATATTAAAAACAACTCCATCAAACATAATATTAAATTAAATTGAAAATAAATCACAATTTTTAAATTTAATATTCTTTAATATATCCAAAAATTCTTTTTATTTAATTTGGATTTGTCTCTCTAACATAATGACCAGCGCAACGCATTCACACAGGAGTCGTCATGTTTGAGAACCAAGACGATGAAGTCGAGTTGTCCTGCATTATCCCATCTGACGTCGAGTAGCTTAATCGAAGGGAAGAAAAAAAAAGGAGCCAATGCCAAGAGGATCTCCTCGTCGTTAACTTCGCCGACCAAGGCAGGGAGGATGTGATCGGCGTCGTTGTCAGCGAAGCACTTCAGGTTTGCGCTTGCTTTCCTTCGCCAAATATTTGATTTTTATAGTCAATTTAAGCACGCGACCTCGATCTCCACGGCGGCCCTTGAAGGTGATCTCCGCCAACAAATTATGTTAGATAAAAAAGGAGGATAATAGGAAGTCAAGAATAGATAAGGGGATCATAATATTTTCAATGTTTCTAAATTATTATTTATAGGCTAATTATATAACCCAAACAAACCACTAAATTCATAATTATACCCTACTAACTCAACTAATACAAATACATTGAACATAAACCATTTTTTATCTAATCACTAACCACCACTATTACCACTAATTGTCAATTCATCAAACCCACTAATTCCATCAAAGCTTTATTCAAAATTACAAACACCAAAGCGTAATCTGAAATAAATAAATTTATCTTTTGTAACTTTGTCAAGATATCTGTCACTTGCTCATATATGTTACAGTACTTTAATTTGATTTCTTTATCAACTATGTCTCAAATGAAGTGTAGGCGAATAAAGAAGTAGACCTAAGAATGCTGATCATTTGGATGAGCTTCCATTAGTACTTCCCGATTTACCCTGATGGTCAGTGAAAAAATTTCTTAGGATCGGGTTGGTCAGCTTCAAGATTAGTCGGTTCGAAGAGCTGGATACCTGGATTACTAAAAAAAAGTGTAGGCGAATAGTGATGCACTTAGTCCTCCCACGAAAAGCTAATTTCTTTTTTTATCATTGCTTTGTTATCACAAAAAATAAATAAACAAAAAAAATAATCAATTGTATCTTCTTGTTATTGGTGAAAATCTACAAGTACTCTTCTAACCCAAACTGCTTGACATGCTGCTAAAGTTGTTGCTATATATTGTGCTTCTGAAGAGAATAGTATTATAGTAGCTTGCTTCGTTGAACTCTATGAAATTGGTCATGTCCCAAGATTGAAAACACTAGCTAAAGTGCTCTTTCGATCATCCACTGAACTTGCCCAATCACTATAAGTGAATCAACAAAGATCGAATTTTGAAACTAGTATACCAAATTCCATAATTCATGGTTCTAACAACATAATGTAAAATTCTTTTTACTGCTCCAATATGATGCTTTGTAGGATTTTGCATGAATCTAGAAATTACATCAACAGAGAAAATAATATTTGACCTAGCACGTGTTAAATAAATCAAACCTCCAACTAATGAGCTTCTAAAAAATTTTGAATTAGTTTTCTCTGAATCATCTTCCAGTTGCAACTTCTCATTTATATTCATGGGCGTACGTAGTAGCAGGATTGTAATTGAATAAGCTAAACCTTTTAAGAAGGTATGTTGCATATTTTCATTGTGAGATAAAAATCTCATCAATTCCTTGCTTCACTTCAAGACCAAGAAAATACTGCAATAATATCATATCTAACATCTCAAATTTTTTCTAAGAGAATCAGACGAGCTCATATATATTATGTCATCAACATAAAGATAGACAATAATAAAATCATCTTTACCTTACTTCTTCACCTAAAGAGTGGGTTCATTTTTACTTTTTGTGACATTATTTTATCGAAAGTAGTCATCAATCATACTATACCATGCCCATGGGGCTGGTTTTAACCCATAGAGTGTCTTTCTCAATTTGTATATGTTCGCCTCTTTGCCTTCAATTATAAAACCTTCAAGGTTGAGTCTTGTAAGTATCCATTTAAAAATGTAAATTTGATATCAAATTGATAAACAAACTAATAGTAAGATAATTCTCACAGTTTCAAATCTTGCAATCAGAGAAAATGTTTCTTTGAAATCAATACCATGTTGTTGTAAATACCCTTTTGCCATAAGCTGAGCCTTGTGTTTCTAAATTATTCTATCGGCATAATATTTTGTTTTAAACATCCACTTAAGACCAATTGCATTCTTGCCTTCAGATACACCCATCATCTACTATGTTTTATTTTTATGGATTCCTATTAGTTCTTCTTACATTGCATTCCGTCATTCTTTCTTTGTTATTGCTTCTTCAAAAGTTATAGGATCTGCAACAAAAAGAGCATAAATTTCTGTCAAGGATATAACCTTTGCTAGAGGTGTTTCATTAGAAGATTCTTGTAAAAAGGATGAGCTATTATTTGAATTTGATGGTGAGGAAGTTGTTGACCCCAAAGGAGATTATTCAACACCTTCAATTGTTGGAATTATGTTCTCCATTGGGATATGAACTTGAGTCTCTTCACATTGTGTATTCCAATTCCATCTCAAATCTTCATCAAAATCTACATCTCTTCGTATAATTAATTTTCCATTAAGAATATTATACAACTGATATGTTTTGGATTAATTGCAATATCCAACAAAAATGAATTTTTCAAATTTCTTCTCAAGTTTATGATGAAATTGAAAATTTATCAAAGCATATGCAATACAATCAAAAATTATCAAGTGGTTTACTAATGATTTTCTATCTCGCCATGATTCATATGGTGTTTGATTCAAGACAACTCTTGTTGGAGAAATATTCAGCAAGTAGACTGATGTGACCACTACTTTAGCTTAGAAAAGATTTGGAAGTCCTCTGATATTCCGTAAAAACCATTTCTACAATCGTTCAATTTTTTCGTTTTGTTACACCATTTTGCTCCGGTAGGTGTTGTCAACTTCATGTGGATACTATATTATTCATAAAAATGATTAAATTCTTTAGATAAAAACTCACCTCCTTGATCGGTGCGAAGAGTTTTTATTAAGGTGCCATTTTGATTTTCCACAAGCGCCATAAATTTTCTGAAAATTTCATCTCTGATTTGTCTGATAGAAAATAAACATAATTCATTCCGCTAAAATCATTAATAAATATCAAAAATATCAAAAATATATTTATTCTCACCAAGTGATGTAGTTCTTATAAGCCCACATTAATCAGCGTGAATTAGCTCAAGGCATTCTGAAGTCCATGATTGCCCATTTGGAAAAGGCTTCCTTGTTTATTTTTCATAAACACATCATTCACATAAACCAAGAGAACTAATTGGAGGTAATCTAAAGACCATACCTTTCTAACTTGAAAGTTGCATGTCTTTAGTGTTGAGATGCCCATACTCAAGTGTCATATCTTGGGTTCATTATCTTCACTAGCAATAAGAGCTTGGTTTCCCATATTAGATATCTTAAATGGAAACATCTTATTTTCTATCATTTGCACGCTAACAATAGACTGCGTAGAATCTTTGTCAGCAATAACACAAGCTCCATTATCAAATAAAATTGCATAACCACCTGTCATCAATTGTCCAACATTTAATAAACTATATGTCAAACTAGGAACAAAATAAATATTGTAAAGTAATTTCACTTTACCATCAGTAGTCTCCATGATAATAGTGCCTTTGTCTTCGACTTGTATCTATTTATTATCTCCAAGTCTTACTTGTTAGTGCTGGGAGCACAACATTTAAGCTCAAGGTTTTGATATATGACTAAGGTTAAAGTTAGGTTTATTAAGATCTAGCGGATCATTGTCAAGTATGTAGGTGCAAGTTTCTTGACAAGAGAAAAAGTCCTAGCGAGTGAAGCTAGATACTGGAAAAGTCCTAGTGAGTGAAGCATTAGACGTTGGCTAAGTATTTGCTCAATTAGCCCAAAGTAAAACCAGAATCTAACATAAGGCGAAATTTGTGCTTTGAGTCGGAACTCAGAACAAACAAATCAAATCAATTAATAATCAGAGCCTAGCCCAAACCCAAATCTAGCCCTAACTACAACCAAACCAAACTCAAACCAAACCAATACCCTATCCTAGTGAGTGAAAGAAACATAAGACGAACTTTGTTCGAGTCCTAGTGAGTGAAGCATTGGACGTTGGCTAAGTATTTGCTTAATTAGCCCAAAGCAAAACCTCAATCTAACATAAGGTGAACTTTGTGCTTTGAGTCGAAACAAACAAATCAAATCAATTAATAATCCGAGCCTAGCCCAAACCCAAATCCAACCCTAACTACAACCAAATCAAACCCAAACCAAATCAATACCTTGTCCTATACCTTAATACAACTTGAACAAATTTTTATTTTAGAAATATTTTTGCTGGAAGGATTCAGTACACCCTGCCCACCGCTCTTCAATGACAACAATTTTGCCTATTGGAAAAACAAGATGGAATACTACCTCATGAATGAGATAGAAAACTATTTGATAGTAAATGAAGGTTTTGAACTGCCTACAAATGGTAATAACCAGCTAGTCCTCTACAACAATTGGACAAGTGAAAATAAAAGAAAGGCTCAAGCCAATGCTAGAGCCACAACTACACTATAGTGTGAGCTAACTCAGGAACGACTGACTAAAGTCAGACCTTTTAGTAGTGCTAAGCAACTCTGAGAAAAATTAATTGAATTGCATGAAGATTTAGCTGACTCGTAGACTGCTAAAAAGGATCTACTACTAAGCCAACTTCAAAATATCCAAATGAAAGAAGGTGAAACGATAAGTCAGCTCTATAGCCGCTTTAAAAAAATCTTAAACAACATTCATGCAATTGGCGAACAAGTCAAAAATCACGACTTGATCAGGTACACACTTAATGCTTTTCCTAGGACCACCTTATGGTCATTAATGGTTGATGCTTACAAAATATCTAAGGATATTTCTACCATTAAATTAGATGAATTCTTTTGTGATTTTGAACTTCATAAGCAGACTAATCTTGATCAAAAAGAGAAAAGTATAATTTTAATTGTAGGTAAATCCAAGACAAAATCTAAACCAAGAAAAGAGATTGAATCAGAATCCGAGTTTGAATCAACAACTAACAAAGATGACCTATCTTCAGAAGTCGCACACCTAGTCAAAAGGATGATCCAACAAAAGAAATTCACTCAGGTGAATAAAGAGATCTCGAACAAATACTTAGCCAACGTCCAATGCTTTGAATGCAATAAGAAGGGACATTTCAAAATTGACTGTCTACTATTAAAGGAGAAAGAAAAAGAGCCTGAAAAGAGAAAGAAGAAGAAGAAGAAGGTGTTGAAAGCAACTTGGAATAAGTCATCATCAAAATCTGAATCAGACCCAGACCACGTTAACCTTCTAGCATTGATGGCGATCCAAGAAGTATCAAGCTCAAAATCCGAGTCATACTACAACTCAGCATCAGATTCAAGTCAACGACTCAGATGAGTCAACTGATGAGATAACAAACCCTCTAGCTAAAAATTTATATGTTACTGTTGTTTATTTGACTAAGATTCTAGCTAAATACAAGTCTAAAGTTAAGACTTTATTTAAGGAGGTTAAAGATCTTAAGGAAAAGGCTAACTTGACTCATTGACTCAGGTTAGTCAAGTTGGAATCTCAACTCAGGTGTTAAAACTTGAGGAAGAGAATTCTAACTTCAAAAACCAAGTTAGTGAGTTAAAGTTAATGTTGAGCAAGTTCACATCTGGTCTAAGTATTTAAACATGATGATTGAATCCAAACGAGTTGCATACAACATGACTAGACTTGGATTAACTCAGATCAAAATCATGTTTCTTAATTTTCCTTAGTTAAAAGACATGTTAAAAATAAGATGACTTGGGTTTTCAAGTCATACTTAGTCAATCAAGTAGGAAATAAATATTTTTGGGTGCTCAAACAACATATACATGTGATAAATGTTAATATTTCTTATGTTAATCCAATTGTGAAATTGAAATATGTTAAATCTCCAACTTAGGAGGAGCTATCTCTTAGATTAGGATTGACTCAGACCATGCTCACATCTTATTTTTCAAAATTAACTATTTTTTTTAAAACTTGCTTTAGTTTCCAAGTCGTACTTAGTCAATCAAGTATGAAATAAATATTTCTAGGTGTCCAAACAACATATACATGTGATAAATGCTAATATTGTTAGGATCAATATGAGCTAGAGGGGGGAGGGTGAATAGCATGCTTCACTTCTTTGAATTTGATTTGACAACAAAAACTTGTTGCGAAGACTCTTCAATGCTAATACATTGATTTATTTGGTATCCACCTCCTTGAGGTGACTAGTCCAAGGGTTCACACCATCACACTCACAGCTCCACTATGAATGTCTCATTCTTGAAAACTTTCCAGAGGTAAAGAAGCCTCTGACAAGCTCAATCACACAAACACAAACAAGAAGAGCAAATACACAATGAGAAGGAAAGCGAGAATGCCTTTACAATGAAATCTTGTCTTGCTTGCTTTCTAGTTGCTTGAGAATGCCTCTTGTTAACTGGAAAATGCAGCAACACTTCACTCCAGAATCACCAAGAACCGGCATTTTCAACCTCTTCTCGAACCCCTTTTTCTAGGGTTCCTCTCGGGTTGAAAAATATCTCCCAATCGATTAGCCTTACCCCCAATCGATTGTCACGTCATCTTCACCATTCAAAACATACAGAACGACTCTTTTTCTCCTATACAATCAATTGATGAGTCATACCAATTGATTGGTTAGCCTCTAATCGATTGTCCCAATCGATTCAGAGACCTACTATTGTCTCGAGAACTCTGGCTGAATTAACTGCCCCAATCGATTCACAACCCTTTTGTTCACTCGAGAAACAGTTCCCAATCGATTACGCTAATCGATTGCTACAACCCTTAATCGATTACCCTAATTGATTCGATAGTCTACTGCTCCATCGCTAACTCACGATTTTGACATCTTCCAATCGATTGGCAGGAATGTCAATCTCTAATCGCCAATCTACTAATCGATTGGCACTCGAGGCCAATTGATTCCCCAAGCTCCTGTTCGTGAGAAACAGACTTCCAATTGATTGGTGATCCTCACTCTGCTCAATCGATTAAGTCAATCGATTAGAGCAGTACAACCCTAAATTCAACCTTTTTAAGCCTCAATTTGAGTCTTACCTGGTATCTGGTTAACCTTAACCTACCAGGACTTTCTCTGCCCAACATCTAATCATATGTGACTTGTTGGAACTTCTCGTTATCTAATATTTGGTCAACCTTGACCTATTGAGACTTGTTAGAATGGTTGGACCGATTTAGAGGGGTTGGACAAACCTGCAAACAAAGGTTATACTATTCTCTTGCTTCTTACTTAAGCAAGGATACACACGTTAATAAAAAAAAATTAAACAAAACATAAAAGAAAAGAGGCGCAAGGGGTTTATTTGGTTACAACCAGGGAGGTTGTTAATCCAAGGCAGTTAAAAGCTCCAGTAAAACAGCTCCTTTCGGCAGAGTAGCCTCTTTACAGCGTTGACATACAAGACTAAGAATGTGGAATTGAAAATACAAGTGTGTTCTACAAAAACAGGAGGTCACAGCCTCTATTTATAGCAAACTGGTCTTCTCGAACCGAAGCACCTCACGCGCCTTTTCTTTCGAGGCACCTCACGCGCCTTTTCTTCTGAGGCGCCTTCAAGACACAGAGGCGCCTTGGGTCTTCTCTGGTCGCCTTGGATGATTGTCCAGCCATCCAGAGTTGAGCTCACCCGAACCAAACTCAGGTCTTCTCCTCGAGCAGGCTTCCTTCCTGGCTTCTCGTCCCTCGGACTGCCTCCTTCTCACCTCGCGTCCCTCGGACCGCGTCCTTCTCGCTCCATCGGTGTACTCTTCCGCAGCTTCTCATCCCTCGGATGCACCGAGCCTGTCGACTCGCTTCCCGTGTCATCCTTCTCATCCGCTGCATCTTCGGCTCGACTTCTTATGTTTCTAAATTCCTGCACACTTAGACACAAGGATCAAATACCACAGGACCTAACCTAACTCGGTTGATCACATCAAAACTACCCTAGGGTACTTACAATCTCCCCCTTTTTGATGTGCATCAACCCCAGTTCAAGTTAGGGTAAACATAAAGAAAGTAAGAAAATAAATTCAAAAAGTATTGTAATTTTATTTCTTAAAATTTTGCAATAATAAAGTTCTTATTCTCCCCCTTTGATCACATCAAAAACTAGGGGAACATGTAAACAAAAAACTTTAAAAAACAATTTCTCAAAAAAAAATATTAATCAATTATTTTTATTTCCAAGCATGCATAAATAGTTAAGCTAACAATTCAGAATAGTTTTCAGAACCCAATACAAATTTCTACCTACTGGATTTATCAGATATTTTTTAGAAATTTCAAAAGTTGAAAACTTTCTAATTTGACCCTTATGGTTTCTGATATACCAATTCATTCCTCCATAATTTCTGA
>JBBUKS010000008.1:18857-37420 GCA_038050645.1 Hedychium gardnerianum | reverse complement strand
TCTTGCATATTTAGCACTACACCCGAGTTCTCATGGAGATGTAGCGGTCCTTGCCGAGACGTTACAGTCGGACCCTGTAATGCGAATTCTTGCATATTTAGCACTACACCCGAGTTCTCATGGAGATGTAGCAGTCCTTGTCGAGACGTTACAGTCAGACCCTATAACACGTTTCTTACGGGGAACATCCTAACAATAGTTTAATTGATCCATTCATTGAAATTTGTCATAGTTTAACGTTAGTTGACAACCTAACGCAACCCTCCTTCTTTATCTGGGCTTGGGACCGGCCATGATTAGTTCATCGAGAAGTTAATTAATATGATAAAGTATAAATACAATAAAATAAATACTGCATTTAGAGTCCGGTTATACCTACACCAATTCTTCTCAAAATTAATGCCATGGAATTATTATATCTTATGTAAAAGTTAACAATGTTAAGTTAGGCTCGTGGATTTGATATCTTATGTCTAAATACGTAGAAACTTAGAAGAACACAAGGAATCGAGCAGAAGACGCAGCGAGTGAGAAAAATTATACAGAAAGTGAGTCGATTGACTCAGTACATCCGAGGGATGAGAAGCTATGGAAGAGTACTCAGGTGGAGCGAGAAGGATGCACGAGACATATCTGAGGGATGATAAATCGAGAGAAAGTCTACTCGAGGAGGTCGGAGTTGAATTCAGGTGAGTTCAATTTTAAATGACCAGAACATCACCCAAGCAAGCGAAAAAAATAATAGCCAATTTCTAAGGTTGACCATTCTAGGCGCTTGGAATGTTTCCAGGCGCCCAGAGTCTAGGTGGCCAGAGTCCAGGCGCCTAGAATGTTTACAGGCACCTAGAATGTTTCCAGGCGCCCGGAGTCCAGGTGCCTTTGATGACTCAGGGCACCCTAAAGATTTGAGGCGCCTTAGATGACTCAAGGTGCCTCGAATAATTAGAAGGAGTCATTGCGGAGTGAATAAACAGTGATGTCTGTGCTAGCCGACCCGAGGCACCCTAGATGAACTGAGGCGTCATAAATGAACTGAGGCGCCCCCAATCCGCCAAATCAACCAGAAAGATGTTACGATGTGGATCACACTCAGTCGAACTGAGGCGCCACAGATGTGTCACGTTAAGAAACGACTATTTTTGACTAGAAGATTATAAAAAGAGCTCTTGAGGTCGAAATTAGCACAACACTCTGTATTTCAATTTCCAACTTCTACTTTCAAGTCTTGCTCTCAAACGCTGTAAGGGGCTACTCCGCCTCTGACCTTACTCGAAGGAGATAGTAGTACACTTCCATTGCCTTAGATTAATAACTATCTAGTTACAAACCAAGTAAACTTTGTGTCTCTTATTTTTATGTTATTTTATTCTAACATATAGTGTATGTCCTTATTAAGTTTGTCAGTAAGAGAAAAATCCATTCATATTTACAGAGTTATTCATCCCCTCTAGCCGTTCGACCCGATCCAATAATATCAAGATACAATTTTAATTGTGTGGGCATGTCTTGTAATAAGAAGAATATATTACAATGGACAGGAGTCAATTCTCGACGGATGTATGCTCTCGGGGAAATTTTTTTCTTCCATCTCCTAGTCACTTGACGGTAAACTATAAGTTAACTTCATGATTTGCCTCTTTTTATATAATCTAAGGATGAAGGATGTATATATATTCGATCCATTATTTCTCTAGAGTTGTTTAGCATATCTTACTTTTTCTTCTTCTAATTTTGACAATGATCGAGGCACTAGATCATACAAAGTAGCATTACTATGTTCAAATCTCTGTATAAAAACAAAATTCATTCCCATAAAGGTGAAACAACACCTTTGTCTAATGAAACAACACTCATTAAAGGTGATTGGAGGCGATTCTAATCCCATAATAAAAAACCATTCCATGCCCGATCAATCTTTGTCTACTCTCTCCATTGTGAAGATACTTAACCTGGTCAAATTAAGTCTATTTCTAGCTTAAATTTAATAATTTTCACCCCATTAATCTTTAAACAACAGGAAATTTTCAGGTTTATAGGAAAAAAACAATTAAACACTCCAATAAGACAAACCAGTGATGATATAAAAACAAAATGAGACAGACCAGTGGGTAGTGTGATTATTTTTTTTTTCCAATCATTTATTTATTGATTTATCCTCGCCACATTATTTTCCTCCCTAATAAAACAGCTAAAATCCCCATGGAGTCCAAATCATTACCTTCGTTCTCGCTGGTTAGTTAGTGGGCCACGAAACGTAGACCAATTAAGAAGCGGGTACTTATGGAATTTAAAAATGGATTATGAAGCCATCTTAACTACGCGCCGTTGGATGGTCTTGACGGCGCTCCGAGCCCCGACACGCGTAACGACGTCGCGTGCGATCTGCAGGTGTGCGAAAGGGAAGGCCGGGTAAAAAAACCAGGCATATAAACAAACAGAGCTGTATATTTAGCCAGCAGGAATCAGGCCACATCTGACTGGGCCCGCTTCCGCGCCAAGTTGACGAGGGGGAGTTGCGTCCCCGGGTATAAAAAGAGGTATCTCAGCAGGGCTACGAATTAACAAGCTCCCCGTTCTCTTCTCTCTGTTTCTCGCTCCAACTCCATTAACGATCGAATGGTAGCTTCTTCTTGATCTTATAAGCAACCTTCCGCAACCTTGAAGTTAGGAGAGAGTAATGGGACGAGAGAAATGTTCGAGCTTGGAGGATCTCAAGAATGAGACTGTCGATCTGGTAAGTAACTTTAGCTATTCGCTGTCGTCAATTAATCCTGTCGTTCTTCTTCTTCCGATTCTGTTTGCTGAGCAATTAGCTCGGTACATAACATCTCTGAGAAAGTTTTGTGGTACCTGAATTCACAGGAAAAGATTCCCATAGAAGAAGTATTCGAGCAGCTGAAATGTACGAAAGAGGGTCTGAGCTCGGAGGAGGGAGCCAACCGGATCCAACTCTTCGGACCGAACATGCTGGAGGAGAAAAAGGTTTGGTTTTCGATTAATGGAGTAGTACGCTGTTCGAGTGGGTAACCAGAAATGAGGACGGAGTTTTGGTGTTTGTAGGAAAGCAAGTTCCTGAAGTTTCTGGGGTTCATGTGGAATCCTCTGTCGTGGGTAATGGAGATGGCGGCGATCATGGCGATTGCACTGGCGAACGGAGGAGGGAAGCCGCCGGACTGGGAAGACTTTGTCGGAATCATAATTTTGTTGGTTATTAACTCCACCATCTCGTTTATTGAAGAGAACAACGCCGGGAATGCGGCAGCAGCTCTCATGGCTCGCCTCGCACCAAAAACCAAAGTGAGAACTATGAAAGAAGATTGAACCCATTGATTCTTTTTCGACCGTAGTTTGTGTTCTCAAATCTTTTTCTAACGTTGATGCATGCATGCATGCAAATGATCGATTCTAAAGCGTCTGTAAAGCAAATATATTTATTCTGACAGGTACTGCATGCGTGACGGCGTATGGAGCGAGCAGGACGCGGCCATTTTGGTGCCCGGTGACATCATCAGCATCAAATTGGGCGACATCATCCCCGCCGATGCTCGCCTTCTGGACGGCGACCCCTTGAAGATCGACCAGTCCGCCCTCACCGGAGAGTCCCTCCCAGTCACCAAGAACCCCGGCGACGAGATCTACTCCGGCTCCACATGCAAGCAGGGGGAGATCGAGGCCGTCGTCTTCGCCACCGGCGTCCACAGCTTCTTCGGCAAGGCTGCCCACCTCGTCGACAGCACCAACCAGGTGGGCCACTTCCAGAAGGTCCTCACCTCCATCGGCAACTTCTGCATCTGCTCCATCGCCACCGGCATCCTCATCGAGATCATCGTCATGTACCCCATCCAACACCGCACCTACCGCGACGGAATCGACAATCTCCTGGTCCTCTTGATCGGTGGCATCCCCATCGCCATGCCCACCGTTCTCTCCGTCACCATGGCCATCGGCTCCCATAAGCTCTCCCAGCAGGGCGCCATCACCAAGAGGATGACCGCCATCGAGGAGATGGCCGGCATGGATGTGCTCTGCAGCGACAAGACCGGCACCCTCACGCTCAACAAGCTCAGCGTCGACAAGAATCTCATCGAGGTCTTCACCAAGGGCATCGACAAGGATCACGTCGTCCTTCTCGCTGCAAGAGCCTCCAGGACAGAGAATCAGGACGCCATCGATGCTGCCATGGTCGGAATGCTCGCAGACCAAAAGGAAGTATGTAACTTGAAACATTCGTAGAAAAAACAAAAGGACCAATTTTTACTTGGCATTTTCACGATGAATTGTACCACACAGGCGAGAGCAGGGATCCGAGAAGTGCATTTCTTTCCCTTCAATCCCGTTGATAAGAGAACAGCGCTCACTTACATCGATGAAGAGGGCAAATGGCATCGAGTCAGCAAAGGTGCTCCTGAACAGGTACTATTCTGGCTCCTGTGGTGTTCAAATTAAGCCTAGTTCATCTATGGCATGCAAATTTGGACTTGTGTAGATTATGAACCTTTGCAATTGCAAAGAGGATGTCAAGAGAAAAGCCCACACTGTGATCGACAAGTTTGCTGAACGTGGGCTTCGATCTTTGGCAGTGGCGAGGCAGGTCTGTGATTGAAACACTTGTGTTTGTATAACAAGTTTCCTTCCTTATTCATTGCTTCATACTTGTTATGTGATTGCAGGAGGTTCCTGAGAGGAGCAAAGAGAGTCCTGGTGCACCATGGCAATTTGTTGGTTTACTGCCGCTCTTTGATCCCCCGAGGCATGACAGTGCCGAGACCATCAGCAAGGCTCTCAACCTCGGTGTCAATGTGAAGATGATCACTGGTAATTGGACTTTTTGCTCTCAAGTCTAAACTAGTTCAATTGCTTTGTGGAGCTTTGGTTAATGGATGGATATGCTCTTCAGGTGATCAACTTGCCATAGCAAAGGAGACTGGTAGAAGACTTGGAATGGGCACAAATATGTATCCTTCCTCTTCGTTGCTTGGGCAAAACAAGGATGAGTCTGTTGTTTCACTTCCGATCGATGAATTGATCGAGAAGGCAGATGGCTTTGCAGGAGTTTTCCCAGGTCTGTTCATGTTGTATACACACTGTCAAACCATAAATATTATAAAGATTAGCTGTAATATGGTGTACTTTGGAACAGAACATAAGTATGAAATTGTGAAAAAGTTGCAAGAAAGGAAGCATATATGTGGGATGACTGGAGACGGAGTGAATGATGCTCCAGCCTTGAAGAAGGCCGATATTGGCATTGCTGTTTCTGATGCCACCGACGCCGCAAGAGGTGCTTCCGACATCGTCCTGACTGAGCCTGGTCTCAGTGTCATTATCAGTGCTGTTCTTACTAGCCGAACCATCTTCCAGAGGATGAAGAACTACACGGTATGATCGATTCACTATCTCATTTTTCAGCATTGTTCAACTGCCTAATATCTCATTTGTTGTCTCTAACAATGGCAGATCTATGCTGTTTCGATAACCATCCGTATTGTGGTAAGTAATAAATGGCACATCTTGGTCCAATTCTCTTTGGGTTTGTTCTACGATTTCAGACATGGAAAATTTGATCTTGGTAGCAACTTCTTTCCACAGCTTGGATTTATGCTTATCGCTTTGATATGGAAATTTGACTTCTCGCCTTTCATGGTTCTGATCATCGCCATACTAAATGATGGTGAGCACATACATAACTAGTGTAAGAAACTCGATGCCCACTATCTGAATCTTTTGTTTGATCATTTTGTTTTATCCAATTCCAATTACAGGTACCATCATGACAATCTCTAAGGATCGCGTCAAGCCATCTCCACTTCCAGACAGTTGGAAATTGAAAGAAATTTTTGCTACTGGCATTGTGCTAGGAACTTACTTGGCCTTGATGACTGTCCTCTTCTTTTGGGCTATGAAAGAGACTGACTTCTTCCCGGTATATGATCACTTTATTATGCCCAACTGTGTGTCTTTAGTACTCTATGGACCTAACGAATAAAATATCTCTGTATGCAGAACAAATTTAATGTTAGATCAATAAGATACAATGACCATGAGATGACGGCTGCGTTGTATCTGCAAGTGAGTATTATCAGCCAAGCACTGATATTTGTTACTCGGTCGCGGGGTTGGTGCTTCACCGATCGACCTGGACTACTACTTTGCATTGCTTTTGTGATTGCACAATTAGTAAGTTCCTCAGATTGCTTTCTCTGGTGCATTAAACTATGCACTATGTCCACAATTTGATACACCTTCTACTCAGCCATAACATAGTCACTAATTCTTGTCATCAGGTTGCTACACTAATATCTGTGTATGCAAACTGGAGCTTTGCCCACATTGAAGGCTGTGGATGGGGTTGGGCAGCAATTATATGGCTTTACAGTTTTCTTACTTTCATTCCACTTGACTGGATTAAGTTCGCTATTCGGTATGTACTAAGTGGAAAGGCCTGGGATTCTCTCTTTGATAGCAAGGTAAACATTGCTCATCTAGTAGACCTTTATTCAACTAATTCGAATTAGGTTGCTTTTATCTGCTACATTGCCTTGTTAATGCTATACAGACTGCATTCACCACAAAAAAAGATTATGGACGGGAGGAAAGGGAAGCTCAATGGGCAATTGCACAGAGAACACTTCATGGTCTCCAACCACCTGAAGCTTCAACCCTCTTTGGGGACAAGAACGGTTACCGCGAGCTATCGGAGATAGCTGAGCAGGCCAAGAGACGAGCTGAGATTGCAAGGTAATCTGGCTTTTGTATAATAATTGAAATAGTTATTTCTGCTTAGCTTCATGAACAAGAGAGATTAATCTTGCTAATTCTTGGATAATTTACAGGCTGAGGGAGCTGCAGACTCTCAAGGGCCATGTGGAATCAGTGATCAAGCTAAAGGGACTTGACATTGACAACATCCAGCAGCATTACACAGTGTAAAAGCACCACATATAGCTGCAAAAAGCTCGATAGTTTCTTATGGAATGACTGCGAAATACTCCATGTATAATCCTCGCATGATGAGAAACTCCCTGTCTAATGTAGAGTGAAGTGTTGCTCAAAGTTTGTCAGTCCTTTACTTTCTTGCTCGTTTAGTGTTGTGCGGTGTGTGGAGAATAAGCTAATTAGCACCTCATTTCTTCTCTATTATGAAAGAGAGGAGAAATATTTCCATTGTTAATTAGCTTTTATGCTACTTTAAGAAAGATCAGCATGTAGCCTTTTGTTGTGATAATTCAAATTAAATGTTTTTAAGTTCTGGAGGCCGACCCCACATAGTGGGATAAGGTTCGGTTGTTGTTGTTGTTGTAAGTTCTGAAGCTTGGATAAATCTAAAATCGAAGAGACTGGATTCGTAATCATGAGACTTCTTAAACTATGAGATACTTTTAACTCTAAACTTTTGGAGCATTTATTCACGATACTTGATGATGACATTGAAATAATTAACTAAGGAACACTGTTTGGCATAATCAAGTGCCACAAGACTACAGTGCATAGTTAGACCGGATCTCAAATCTTAGAGTCTAAACTCAGCTACGACAAATTATAATGAAATTTCCCTTCAATGAATAAGGATCATTTGAATAGACCACCATAAACACCTTCTAACTCTTCTAATTTACAATAAGTGAAAAAATTTCATAGAATCGAACTAATCATCCCCAATCCCCAGAATTAATTATTTCAAAGAATTGCCGACTAAAAAAAAATTCTCTACGTCTAAAGCTGAATGTTACACCAAGAGTGTAATCATGATCAACCAACAACAATATCAATATTTGTTTCTGTTTCTAAACTTTAGCTGTTCTCAACCTCTTACTAGAAATTTGTTGACAATACAGTAATGCTCTACACAAGGCTCTGATTAGCTAATAAGAAGCCAACATAAAAGAACACACATTAAAGAAAGACCGCATGAACTGAACATTATTGGTAATTCACAGTAGGCTTTGTTAACAAAACCAGGAGAGAGTTCTTCACCTTCACTTAAAACTGATATACACAATTCTCAAAGGAACTACCATTGTTATAAATCGACAAATATCTTCTTTTCACATTTTTACTAGACAAGTATATATATATTATTGTCTCACAGGGAGTTGAATCAGTGAATCACAGGTTGCTACAACAACATGTTGTATGCAGGCAAATCTTTCACACTGGTCACATCTTCTAGTGAAAGCTCACGCTCCAGCTGATTTCTTGTAGACTTGAGAACCTCCTGGAGAAACAAAAGCCGACCAGGATTAGAGGGTAAGCTCATGTTGGACCAATATATGTGATGGGCACCTGAGAAAAAGAGCAATTACATTGAACTCCATATATGATGCCCGCTTGGCAAGCCATTGAGCATCTAACATGCGAAAAGCAACACAGTAGAGGTTATCAAAGGCTTTCTCATCTTCTCCAAGCAATTCCAGGAACCGAATTCCAGCTTTGCTAGATGGCATGACTGAAACGGAAAAAAAACCGAGATTTAAATCAATGTACAACATTGGCCTTTCAGATTATAGTTGACAAATTACCTGATTGTAAATCTAGCATTTGCATCAGCATAAATGACAAATTAACACCAGCTACAGCAAAAGGGTACTCCCATTCAGCTCTTCTACCTTCTTTCTTGTGTAACAACGCTTGGAAAGAATTCTGATCCATACAATGAGACAAATACTGATTTGGGCTATGAAACAAAAGAACTAAAATACAAGGAAAAAATTAGCTACCGGATAGTTTTTGGCAAAATAGATGAGATTTTCCAAGGATATGAAGCCGCCGCCCCTACAAACACATTTAGCATCACAATCATGTAAAAAGTCAAATCTTTTCTTAAGGTATCAGTAGAACTATAAGTTCCACTTACCTAAAATCTGTTGATGGGTCACAGCCTTGCCAACCCATTTCCTTCCATAATTCAGATTTAAGCAGAGGAATTTCTCTATTAGGATAGGCAACACGCCAGAGATGTCTCAGAGCATCCTGCAGCATAAATCTGTCAGTTTGCAGTTATCCAAAAGGCTGTAAATACAAGGTTCTATGTAAAAAAATAGTCATAATCAATGTAGAGTGGTACTTGATGATCCAAACAAGAGCCATCAAACTGGATCTCCAATCTTTGCCTTAAACTTTCCAATCTCTCTTCCTTCAAAGATGAGTACATAATAACAGATGAACAAGCTTTCATAAGATGTCATTATTGCATTAATCTAGGGAAAGATACTAAACTTGCAGTTAAAATGCCCTATTAAACTCTTAATGTTGTCAAAGAGAAAAGTATTACCACATATAAGGATAGACAACAACATGCTATATTAACTTGATGTGGAAAAAATGTCATCTTTTCCGACCAAATAAGGTCATGATCAATATAGAGAAATGATAAGAAGAGTATCCTTTTTTGTCCCACCTTATTTGCATGCAAGTCAAGATGACAAACAGAAACTTAGCATTTAAATTGATTAGCGTACAGCAGGTGCAAGTAGTTCTCTTAGGTATTATACATTTATACTAGCCTAGAATATGAAAAAAAAAACTAGTGTAAGCAAATAGAAGGATACTGTTTCAATTGTTAATATAATTTTCCATCAGTTTATTCGTATTGTTATAATTCTTGTGGATTCAAGTAAAATCTGATACTGATGGAATAGAACCAAATTTACATATATGTCCGCATGCAAATTACTGTCAGTGACTGCATCGTAGACTATAGGATCACAAGAAATTCATCAGCAAGACAACTGGCTCTATGACCAGGTAGCAATATAATCATGTATGATCATATCAACTCGGCTCAAAAACTTTGGTGGTTGAAAGTATGCCTTCATGCCACCGTGTAACTTCATTTGACAAAAGAAATACAATTCAACTCAGTGAAATAAGCCAAATTGGAAAGTCAATCTGCTCGATCAAGTCACATTTTAGATAATTTACTCCACCTCAAAACCACTTAAACCCTCCCACAAGCAAGTGATGAATGGCCCTTGTGTTTCTTTCAATCCAAATAACCATGAGGCTTAAAAATTAGATAAACCCCTGAACCTGATGCTGGATTATTGGATCCCTCCAATCACACACCTGTTTCCACCTAGTCTTTTACCTTCTTTATTTTTCCTGTTCTCTTTGTTGTGGTCTTTGCCGGCACCACACCAAAACTCTCTCTCAATTTGTTTCTCTGTCTATTCCCCAACCACTTCAGTCTCTAAAATTTCTCCTTCTTGCTCTCTTTTTCGCCTTCATCTCCTAATCTCCTCTCACACACAAAGAAAAGGAGCAAATACAAAGTTACTAAAAAACAAGAAAAACATTGCTGGTGTGTACTAAATCTGTCAAACAAGTGATCTTAATGGCCTATTGCCTGGATGTACCTCCTAAGAAGCACATGAGCGCCTAGTTACCTGTAACTAGCTGTTCATCTCTTCCTAAGAATAAGAATAAACAACTCTCCAAGAAGAAGAAAGTTATAATAAAGATTGCATCTTCTATCTAGCATAAAGCTATGTAAAATTATGTCATTTATCAAAAGTATTTTGAAACGAGCAGAAAGTTCTTCATTTGCTAGCAAAAGTTCCATTACCTAATTGTTGATTTGTCTCTACTCCATTCTACACTCTCCTTTGCTACTACTCTCTCCAATCATGGTTTTCATCCTCTTTTTGCAAGATTTCTTTTTTGGAACAATATCACTTGCCTATCACTATCTTTCCCTCTTTACTTTTTCTCTTCCTACCTTCCTGCCCTCATCGTGATTTTTATTGAGCCATGTAAATGCTAACTAATTGGGGAAATTAAAACTACATGAATCTTATACCTAAATTCTTTGCAGGCTATATCACTAGTGATATCCAAATCAATCAAATCACTTTTTATTACTTTAATAAAGTTTTCTTAGGTCAATCTCTACCCCCACCTTCAACTAGATTCATGCTGCATTCCTGATTATCTTCATTTGTGCAACAGTTTCATGCTTCTTTTCCCTTTCCATCAACACAATACAGGCACAATTTTTCTCTGTCTATTTTATTCACCATAATCCACCTCTTTATGCATGCTTGTCGTAAAATTAGGAAGAATAGAACACAATGATCCATGGAAGACAAAATATTTTGAGGGCATAATCTCAACCATGAAGCAACGGATGCAAACTTCAGAATCTTTGTTGAAGTGGCTTTATTCGGATCTACAAAAATCTTCATTAACACCTTTTAGGTATGACCATGGTAATAGCAAATACATATTATGATACTTAACATGAAGAAAGTTGTAACATATAACATATTAATGATTTATTAAAACATGATAATAAAAAAGTCATAGATAATCAACTTACTAAATTTTCAATTCCATAATACTTTGTTTTAAGAAATGAAGCCTGAAGTTTATTCTGTAATTTTAAGAAAAAAGTAGACTGTTTAGGTCTAAAAACACCTGGAGATTTTATAACTCTGTGCTCTGTTAGCTAGCAGAGCCAAATCTTTGTCCAACTTTTCTTTAGGATGCATAACTGTTTTGCAATTACAGATTTCGGAGTAAAATTTCTAGAAACATAAAGTTGAAAAAAATCATTAAAAAATTATACTCGTGAAATTCTTTTGCCATGGATATGAAAGCTAGTTAAGAACCTTTTATCATTAAATCATTTTTGAAATTTACAGATAACTAAAGGTTAGCAATCCTAGTCAGATTCTCAAAATTTTCCTTTTATCGAACTGTAGTATAGCCAAGTTGTTATAGATAGTATTTTGTAGAAAGTTTGTATAAACCATTTTTCATCAGTATTAAAGATCTCCACATGATGGAAACAATTTTTTATAACATGCACATACAAGTCAGACAGTTTAATTCCTTAAGAGCATAATTGATGCAGATAACTATTGTAAAATAAGAGGGTTCAATAAAAATAAGCCAGGACAGTAATTGTTTAGAACATAACAGATTTCATTGTTTTTTTTTTGTTTATTTTACTAGTTAACCTAGTAAATTTACACCAAGGCTTATAAGACTGGGCTACTGTGGAGGCATTCAAACCCATGAGATCGCCACACAGTCTCCACTCATATCGTGTCAATACTGATTGTAAGAACTTTTGAATTTTCAAAGCATTATATCCTAATGATTGTTACCCATGTTTATTATTATCTTCTGCAATAATTTATGCAAATGGTGTGCTTGTCAATTGTCTACTTTTGAGTTGACTACCTAGGATCTAACTTAAACACAACCCAGCTTCCATTCACCAAAATCACCACTACTAGGTACTCTCAAAATGGACTTGTAGGATAAAATATGCAATAACATTTACATAGAAAAATCATATTGGTGTCAGATTATATTTTCTACAATTAGTTCATGATGATTCAGATTCAACAAAATAACAGGAAAAAAGTAATTACCTGTAAGGGACTGAGACAAATTAGGTTGTCCTCGTTCATTGTTAAAGAAGGAAATTGTACAAATCTTCCTAAAAATGAGCCAGAGCTAAGCACAAGATTTGCTGCAAAGAAAAGAATCAGTGGCACAAACTGCAATACTTCACTGTCTAAATCACAAAAGAGATGATGAAAAATGTTATACACAATTCCATGCATTATCTAACAACATTACATACTATATGTTAAGCAATTTACTTAACATAAGACCTATCTACTTTGAACATGTGAAAATATTGATGGTGCATAAAAGAAACAATACCTAACCACTGAGACCATTGAGCAATCAAATTGGAGAAAAGAGATGTCCAATGAAGGTTTACTTCCTTTCTTTTGTCATCCAAATCTTCATGGCTTGCATCATCGTATCCCTTGAAAGAACAAACAACTACTGATATATAATGTATAAATATATTTCAAATTAAGTTAACAATTTTATCTAGTTAGGAAACTATGAAAGGTTTACCTTATAATGATCCCCGTAGTTGTTGTTCCCAAGGAGAGGTTCATCTAAGGTGTCAAATTTTGTCGAGTCCAAATACTCATTTCTACTGTCATAAACATGTTTATGATGCCGCCTTCTAACTGTATTTGTTGCCATGGTAACTATTGTGCTGCCTTTGCATCAAAATAAAATGATCACATCAAAATGCATGGCATGAGAAACTGAGAGGAGACAAATAGAAGCATTCTAAGGATAATAAAACAAACTACAAATAATTGAAGAAAAAACTATTCATTTGTGATCACTCTGATAGGGAGGAGCTAACTTGTAGATTTAATAGATGATAACATGAGAGGGAATATGTTACAATGGTTTGGTCATATTCAAAGACAAATAATAATTTTATGGTTATGCATTAAATCAACTAAAGTTAAAGGTGTAAGGGGTAGAGGAGTCAAAACACGGATGTAGCTAAAGTAATTATTAATAGTTTAACAATAACAGTATTAATAGTGATACAATTTCTATGGTTTAATTTGGTATACAAGTTTGAAAATCTAATAAAATAATTAAACCAAGTTTTCAATAAAACTAATGAAATATTAATTTGTTAATTAGGAAGTTCATTTTAATAGCGTAGGTGCAGTTGAAAATTAGGCAGATTCCCTATTATCCACTTTGAACAAGTGAACAAAACTAGTCAGATAGAGTGTAATTGCTTTTCAAATGATATTAAAAAATTTACAATAACAAACTCAGGTACCAAGTATTACCTAAAAGCTCGAAATATATAGATAGTTAAGAATTTTAGTGAAATATGTCTGCACTCTAAATAAACAGAAAAGTCTCTTCATAAAACTTACAATTCAGCTTTCTCAAAATATTACTGAGAACAAGCTAATAAGGATATAAAAAGATTGGTCCTTTTCCTAATAGTTTGAAATTTATCTGGGTAAGTGGTTAGCCAATTAACTTTAGCTTGATATTAAAATCTAAGAAATCTCGTGTTCAAGTCCTACATGTGACAATAATATTATCTCTTCCATTCATGTGGTGGGTTTAGACTAGTCGAATGAAGTTTACCCAACCACAAAGGAAATAAGTGTATAAAGGCATTGATCTCTCAAGGGAAAAAAGAAGAGAGAAAAATTGACATCATTAAGTTCGCCGTCAGTTCACCAGATTCCACTCCGTTTGAGAAATTAAAACTGTCCTACGGAAAATCCAATTCAAACATAGGGCTAAAGAGAAGAAGCCTTGAGAGCGTATCGCCATCGAAAACCTAAACTGATATTTTTAAATGAACTCTACGGGGAACTAAAATGCCTCAAAAGAAAGAAGAAGAAAAACACCACTAAGATCTCGACTTTCATAGAAGCCGCGGCCAAACATCAAACAATCGCATCAAAAGGAAAATCCAAATAGGAAAGACACATACTGAAGATCTTACAATCCTCCGGAGCGACGATCTGGAGTCACTTGATCCTATCAACTCCCGCGAGCCCGATTCTCGCCTTCGAGAATTAGGAATTTGACATGAAATAGCTCTAAAATCTTAGGCCGAAAGTTACCTAATTCCAAATGACCTGTTCCGTTCTCTATCATAACCGCCTTAGCCATCGTGTGGCTGACGTGCCACGCGTTGACATCAAACGGCACCGTTGAGTGCTGAAGGTGGTACGAAAATAATGGTAAACTAATTAGTTTTAAATTCAATAAAAATTATTCTCAAACTTATAGTTATTTAATGATTTCATTCAAATTTTATTTGACTTCATAATTAAATATTAAAAGGAATTTTAAAATAAAATTCCTTGTGTTTTAAAAATTCATTTTCTAGATTTAACTTATAAAATATACATTTAAATTTGTTAAGAGTCAATTTGATTTTTTTTTGTATTTTCTTTTTTTAGTTGAGTTAAGCAATTCCTTAAATTATATTTAACGATCATAGAAGTAGTGATTTAAAACTTTTTCCAAGATATAAATGTAAAAGTATATAAAACATATAGATGTTTTTTTTAAAAAAAAAATAGTCATGTAATAATAAAAAAAACTTAAAAACAATAAAACTATTAGATGATTTTGTAGAGCCCGTTCATATTTTTAAAATTAAAAAAAAATAAAACTCATGTAATAGTTAAAACTATTACATGATTTTTTCTCAAAATTTGAGTTTATTATTGGAAACCAACTATATATATTTTTAAGTGATTGAATGAGTCAAAATGATAGCTAGATAAATGGTCGAAACTATTAGATTTATGTAGTAGTTTTGGTTGAAATTTTATTATTCATCATTTTTTTAATTAAAATTGGTATGCTTGTTATGTGACTATTTTTAAGTTAATTATTTACTCCCTTTGAAAAAACTAATTGGACGCCGAAGACTTTATAGTGCATCTGTATATATTTAGATTTAAAATTGAAATATAAAATGACTATATATATTTTAAGTGATTTGATCACTTTCAAAATATAAATAAACTCCGATTATATCTTAAAATATATTTATATATTTAAATTTAATAATTTTGAATCAAAATTGTTAGATAATTATTTGGTCATTTTTAAGTGTAACTAGACTAATGATTTTTTAGAATGCATTTATATATTTAGATTTAAATTTGAGTAGAAAATTGATCATTTATCAACTTTGGACTAAAAATATTACATAAAATTTTAGCTTAAAAAATTAAAAAAGAAGATGACATTATAATAAATTTTAATTATAACTGCTACATGTTTATTTTTGAATCATTTGATTATTTTAAAAAGTAGGATTGAAATTCAATGATATCCTAAAATAAATCTATATATTCAAATTTAAATTTTGAATAGAAAGTAACAATGTAACCATTTTGACCACAACTATTACATAATTATTTTTGAATAATTTAGTTAATTTTGAAACATGAATAAACTCTAATGACATCCTTGAATACATCTATATATTCAATTTTAAAGTTCAAACAGAAAGTGAATATATAGTTATTTTATTTTGTATATAATTTTTAAATTTACAATCATGATTTTTTTTAAAAAAAAAAATCTAAATTATTTTGCTCTCTATTATTTTTAAAACTTATTTTAATTTTTAAAATTTTCTGAAAAATTTTAAGAAGTAATTTTGAATAAAACTATTATTTGATTTTGCTTAGAGGCGAAGACAAATTGAATAAGAAAAATGTAGTGAAAAAGCATGGTTTTGGTTCTGGTCCATTTATAATTTGACAAAAGAGAAGAGGAAAAACGCAAAAACTAAGAAGTGAGCACAGAGAACTAAAGGAGCTATATATTTTGTTCGAGCTCTTTGTGAAGTACAGTTCAGAAGAGGAAGAGAGTCGAACGAAGAGGAGGAGATGAGCAGTCGAAGGAGAGGATTAAAGCTGCTCCGAGGTGAGCACCAATATCTCCGTCGGCCTTTCCTCCAAATCCAATGTTTGGCTTCTCCTCTCCGTTGGTTCCGGTTTTCTCTACCCGTCTTGGTTTGATCCAGCAGCGAGATTGTTGCGATCCACTTTGCTCGATTGCAAGTTCCTCTATCGATCGCAGACAGAGATCGGATCGGGCAATGTGAACTACTTTTAAGGCTGCTGTTTCCGTATGATTCTTTATTCTTATCGCTTCGCTTTATTAATTTGGTCTGAGTCTGTCGTTAGAAAATCGGGTTTACAAAAAGAAAAAATAATCAGATTAATAATATCGAATTTGGAATGATCGATTTATGCATATATTTTTTTTATTAATTATCAGAATGAATTAAAAAACGCTAATGATAGAAATTTGATTTCAATAGAAATTTGATTTCAAGATTACATCTTTGATGACTATGTTAGAAATAAATCCTTATTTTTTTATGAATGATCATATGTATGAATTTATTTTAATGATTCATATTCCTTGACTTTGTTATGAAATAGTCATAATTTTTATTAATGATTATATTTATATTGATCAATAATAAAGAGAAAATTTTACCCTTGAGATAATGATGCAATGGTAGGCTCTCACTTGAATAATCAAAGAATTTAAGATTTGAATCTCAATTGCGATATATTATAGAAAATTCTTTTCATCAAAGAGGCTAAACAAAAAAAGAGATCATGAGGGAGAAACACAATTGTCTTAAGGAATTCTAGTTTCTTCGTACTTGAAGCTCATGTTAAGAATTTATGATTTTTCATTAAAAAATATTTTTCTCTTTTGATCGATTCTATGTTAATTTTTTTTTATATTTTTCTTCCGCTATGATTTACAAATACAAATATGAACATGTAATTATGAATGTTCTTCATATGCATGATGACTTAATTGAGAAAGTTTATATGATTGCTGTCGAGTAATTGGGCAAAAAAAAATTTGAGACTAAAAATTATGTATGTTTTTATTGGCATCTCAACTTTTTAATGGACATAATGTATTAAGCATGTTATATTTATTTGTGTTTGATTAGATCTTTTTATGCTTTCTAATATATTCATTATCATCACATATTTGTTTGTTTAGTATGCGAGTTATGAATGTGTTTCCTCCTTGTGTTTGATTATGTTTAGATCTCATAAAGTTGAAATTAAATACATATTAACCTTTAAATGATTATTGTCATTATTATTTAATTTAATATCTATATTATGTACAATTTGTTAGTGATGCTATTTTAGACATGTTTATGCGAATTAAAAAAGTGGCTAAATTAAAAAAGTTTTAGACATGAACTAAATAATATTAAATTATTCATGAGTATGTGATGCTATGAGATGATATGATGAAATTACTTAACGCTTGTTATGAATAATTTAAAGTTTAATGATTATAAAATAATTAAGAATCAAAGGTTGATTATTTTATTTTATTTTATGATCATGAATATAAATGTGGTTAATTTATATGCTTTATTAGATATGTTTAGTATATCCAAAGATAACAAATATGTTTAATTAGAGCATATATAATTACCTTTAAATGAAATTTTATTTGAACATCAATTATGTGTGTGTATTGTAGTATCACTCAAAGGAGAACTTCAATATACATTTAAAGTTCATATGAATGTTATTTGAATTTTGTATCATGATTTATGAATCAAAGCATTCTATATATTTTGCAGCAACAACAACTGTTGCTCTTCATTCGCAAGCTTCGTCTATTACGAAGTTCAATGGACTTAATTTTTCTGAATAGAGTGAACAAATCTAGTTCCATTTAGGTGTTTTGGATCTTGATTTGACACTTCTTATAGATAATCTTACTGCACTTACTGATACTAGCAAAACTGAACAAGTATTTTTCCATATGGTTTGGGAAAAATCAAACAGACTTAGTTTGATGTTCATGCGAATGTTGTAGCAAACATCATTAAGCCAACAATCCCTAAAATTGATAATGCTAAGAAACTTATGAAGTTTGTAGAAGATTGTCTTAATCTGAGTTTGCTGATAAATCACCTTGTGGGACATTAATGGGTATGTTGACCATCATGAAGTTCGATGGTTCTCGTACCATAAATTAGCATATCACTCAGATGATGAATACTGCAGCAAAATTGAATTCCATGGGAATGAAAATGAGCGAAAGCTTTCTTGTGCAGTTTATTATAAACTCCTTGTCTCCTAAGTATGGTTCATTCTGTTAGGACCGAAGGAATTTAGATATCTCCACAATGGTATGATATTGTCCACTTTGGGCCTAGGCCCTCATGG
>JBBUKS010000008.1:1673-18757 GCA_038050645.1 Hedychium gardnerianum | reverse complement strand
TGGCGAAAATTTTGGGGGAGTAAATCTTAGGTGATGAAAAGTCCATGTAGGTCAAGGGTGATCGAATGCTTAACGAAAATCCTAGGGGAGTAAATCCTAGGTAATGAAAAATCCAATCAGGTCAAGGGTGACTGGATGTTTGACGAAAATCCTGGGGGAGTGAATCCTAGGTAGTGAAAAGTCTAAGAGGAGAGGCGTGACCTCGATTGATCGGATGTTTGAGGAGAGACTCAGAGCAGGTTAATAGTGACCAGATGCTTGAGGGGAAGCCCATAACAGCTCAAAAGTGACTGGATGCTTAAGGAAAAACTCGGAGCAGGTCAAAAGTGACCGGATGCTTAAGGGGAAGCCCGGAGCAGGTCAAGAGTGACTGAATGCTTGAGGAAAAAGCTTGGAGCATGCTTGAGGGGAGGTCCGGAGAAAGTCAAGGGTGACCGGATGCTTGAGGAGAGGCTCGTACCATAAGAATAATGGTGGTCCTTTATTTTAGGAAATGATTGTTGAGAATATAATCAAAGTCTCGCATTGAAAATATATGAAAAAGACCATGAGTTTTTAAAATGAAAGATATCTTCGTTAGTATGAAACATTATGGGTAGAGCCCAAAAATAAATCCATAAGAGCTTAGGTTCAAAGTGGACAATATCATACTATTATAGAAATATGTGAATTCTTTTGGTCCTAACAATTACCTACTTCTGTAACTGATGCATGTTTCTCTCGTGGCGCCATTATCATTGATGATGCAACAGACGTGTATTATGTCAACTGTGTAACCGACGCCTTTCCTCTAACTGACGTCCTTCTACAACTCCCTTGTCATATTTGGGTTTGATTCTAATGTGTTCACTCCGAAAGTGACTTGGAGAAATCAACTAAAGACTCAGCTATTTATTGGGCGTCAACCTTGATCAGAGGTTGATTGCACCAACACAATTAACCTTAACCCACTTGGATTTCATCCTCGCCAAGTGTCCAGTCCTATTTGACCTACTTTGACTTCGCCTTTGCCAACTTCATATTGAACTTTCAAATGTCAAATGTCCAATCAAGCATGACCCACTTGGATTTTTCACTTGTCAACTCTCTATTGGACTTCCGACCGTCAAGTGTTTGATCAATCATGACTCATTTAGACTTTTCCACTATCAAGCATCAAGTCAACCTTTACCTACTTGACTTTTTGCACAAACATCCATATCCACATCAATTTTGGTTAACCAGACTTGAGGTCGATTGCACCGACAATCTTCATCTCTAACAAACTCTTCTAATTTTTGTCTCGTTGTCGTCAACAAATATATTGATCAAATATTAAAACTTAATTCAAGTCAACTCGAGCCTAGTTAATTGAGCTTGGTTAACCTAGTCAATCTTGATAGAGATCGATTGCACCAACATTCATGACTTGTTAGAACTTCACTTTTTATGTCTAACATCCAGTCCTCCATGGTTTATTAGGACTTTCATTCACACACCTGACATCTGATCCTCCATGACATGTTAGGACTTTACTTCTCATGTCAAGTGTTTGGTTCTTTATGACTCACTTGGGTTTTACTTGCATGTTAAGTATCCGGTCCTCTATGATCCATTTGGGTTTCGTCCTTGTCAACTCTCTATTGGACTTACAATCACTAAATATCTAATAAACTATGATCCACTTGAACTTCTCCACTATCAAGTATTCAGTCAACTTTGACCTACTTAACTTTTCGCTCAGCCATCAAATATCAACACCCAAATCAATTTTAGTCAACCTTGACTCGAGGTCGATTGTACCAACAATCTCTCCCTCCAATAATCTCTCATTTTCTTTGACATTTTTCTCTCAATCATCAATCATATTGATCAAACATTGAAATCCAATTAGAGTCAACTCGAATTTGATCAACCTTGACTAGAGGTCGATTGCACCAATAAACAATTCAACATATATTGATTGTTGTGTTAGTATGATAGACCACATGTATATATATGGTATAACTACAATAATACAAGGTCATTTATGAACTGTTGTCATATACCATTTGTTTGTTGATGTCAAACTATGTGAATTTGGTGGAATGATACTTGTGATTGTCATATTTCCATCAAGTGGCTTCTTTCACTTGTTTAGAATGATATATGTTCAACGCCACTTTATATGTTTTTGTTATTATATATCATTATCTTTGTACTTAACCATGTCATAGGTAGATACTATAGATATACCCATGTGGGTCCATGCTAGACGACCAAAGACGTGACCTAAAACAACAAGGCAAACATTATGGCTCAGGAGGTGTTGTGTGTTGGTGCAATCTTCCTCAGATTAAGGTTGACCAAGCTCGAGTAGGCTCGAGTTTGGGTTTCGATGTGTTGATCAATATGTTAGTAAGAAGTCAAGTAGATCAAGATTGACCGGATACTTGACAATGTCAGAAGTCCAACGAAAAGTTGGAAAAGGAAAGTCTAAGTGGTTCAAGAAGGACCAGACACTTGGTGAGCGAAAGTCCTAACTGAAAGTTAGGCAAGGGAAAGTCCAACGAAAAGTTGACAAAGGAAAGTCCAAGTGAGTCAGGAAGGATCAGACACTTGGTGATCAAAAGTCCTAACTGAAAGTTAGGCAAGGAAAAGTCCAATGGGAAGTTGGCAAAGGAAAGTCCAAGTGAGTCAGGGAGGACCAGACACTTGGTGGTTAGACACTTGGTGGTCAGAAGTCCTAACTGAAAGTTAGGCAAGGGAAAGTTCTAACTGGAGGTTAGGCAGTTGAGAAGTCTACCAAGTGATTAGTCCTAACTGGAGGTTAGGCAAGAAAAAGTCTTAATTGGAGGTTAGGCAAAGAGAATTCCAAGTGGGTCAAGGAGGACCAAACACTTGACGTGAGTGAGGAAGTCCTAGCAGGTCAAGAATGACCAGATGTTAGGCAACGATTAAGTCCTGACAGGTTAAGGTTGATTATATGCTAGACAACGAGGAAGTCCCAATAGGTCAAGGTTGACTAGATATTGGACAACAAGAAGTCCCAACATATCATGAATGATTAAATGTTAGACAGAGGAAGTCCTAATAGGTTGAGGTCAATCAGATATCAGGCAAGATCCAAATTCAGGCTTGAAAAGACTGAATTCAAGATTACCAAGTGTCAATCGATTGGTAAACCCTAAATCCGGAATTTGGGTTTTAGGTTATTGATTGGAGGCTAAGCCCATCGATTGGCTAGAGTTCGCAAGTGAATAGAGACCTTGGAATCAATTGGGGCAATCGATTGGGGGCTAAGCCAATAGATTAATCGAATCGATTGAGCAGTTTTCTTGAGCGAACAGAAGGGTGCTGAATCAATTGGGGCAATATATTCAGCCTAAGTCAATCAATTGGGTTAATTGATTGGGCAATTCTTTTGAGTGAATAGAAGACTTCTGAATTGATTAGCTCAATCGATTGGAAGTTGACAATCGATTAGTATGGTCGGGCGAAAAAGAGTTGTTCTACATGTTTGAACGGTCGGATATGACGTGACAATCAATTGGGGGTAAGACTAATCGATTGAGAGATATTTTTTAGCCCGAAAGTAACCCTAGAAAAGGGGATTCATGGAGAGTTTGAAGCTGTCGATTCTTGGTAATTCTGAAGTGAAGTGTTGCTGTATTTCCGATTCAACAAGAGACATTTCAAAGCAAGAAAAGAGCAAGCAACGCAAAGTTCCTCATTGTAAACCCTAAAGTCATTTTCGATTGTATTTGTTGTTGTGTTGCTTGTATTTTTTTATAAGAATCTTGTAAGAGATTTCTCCACCTCTGAAAAGTTTCTAAGAAGGAGATAGTTCATAGTAGAGTCGTGATCGCTGGTGTGAACCCTCGGATTGGTCACCTTAAGGAGATGAATACTAAGTAAATCAAGGTGTAGTGCATATGACATCTAAGTTTGAATTGAAGTTCCGCTGTGCATTCAACGATGAGCACGACAAGACGAAGAGAAGCGATCGAAGCTATTCACCCCCTTTAACTTATAAGTGTCCTAACATTGTGGGTTGGGAACATCCCCGGAAAGATGTTGCGTCTCGAAAAGTATTGCGCCTTGGGAACATCCTCAGAAAGACATTGTAGTTAGGGAAGTGTTGCAGCTTGGGAACATCATCAAAAATATGTTACGGCTCGGGAATGTTGCGACTTGGGAACATCCCCTTAGGAAACATCCCCGAAAATACGTTGTGGCTTGGGAACATCCCCTTTGGGAACATCCCCGAAAAAACTTCATGACTTGGGAAGTTTGTGACTTGGGAAGTTCGAGGCTTGAGAAGTGTTGCGGTTTAGGAACATCCCCTTTGGGAATATCCCCGGAAAGACATGACAACTAACTTACTCGGGTGAAGAAGTCACGGTCGACCTGCTCGAGTATTTTCTCGCTCGGGTACCTTATCAGGAAAATCCATCAAACTCTTTCTTTTCATGACTAACTGACTATGCAGAAGCATCCTTGTCTGGGAACATCATTTACATGCTGGTTCGGGTCGCAAGAATATCCCTGCATGAGAATATCTCCCGTGAGATTGATCCCTTCGATCTCTAAACCTACTTATCTATGATGGTGACATCTTGACCGAGAGTTTGACGGGGGGGCAAGAAGGTTGGAAGCAGGGAGGTGGCAGAGGCTATTAGGGAGATGATTGGTGTCAGGTGACTGGACAAGTGACGACGCATGAGGGTGAGAAGTCAACCGGGGCCATGTTGTAGCAAATCTCTTGGGAAGATCCCATCTCTAACCAGGTGGCAGGTGATCATTCCTCTGGCAGAGGATATGACATTCCTTGCACGTGCTCATGTTTTTGATCACCCAATCAGTACACGTGACAGAAGGTGGCAACCGGTATGAGGGATTGTCTCACTACTATATAAGGGGGAGAGTGTGCAACAAGAGAGGGTAATGGAAAAACCACTATGAGTAGCCTTATGTTTGTTGGGAATACAATCAAAGTTTCACATTAGAAATACATGAAAAAGATCATAAGTCTATAAGATAAAAGATATCTTCATTGGTATGAGACCTTTTAGGTAGAGTTTAAAAATAAATTCATGAGGGCTTAAGCCCAAAGTGAATAATATCATACAATTGTGGAGATATGTGAATTTTTTTTGTTATAACAATTGGTATCGGAGTCATAGTTCAGATCGAGCCATGTGGATGGAATAGTGGCCTTGAACGAAGGAGGTGGGGGCTCCCAGATGCTTGACAAAAAGTCTAAGCGGGTCAAGGGTGATCAGATGTTTGGAGAAATTTCTGGTGGAGTGAACCCTAGGTGGTGAAAAGTCTTAGAGGAGATGAGTGACCTTGAGTGACTAGATGCTTAAAGGGAGACCTAGAGCAGGTCAATGATGACTAGATGCTTGAGGGGAGGCCCGGACCATGAGAATAATGGTGGTCCTTTGTTTGAGGGGAAGATTGTTGGGAATACAATCAAAGTCTCACATTGGAAATATATAAAAAAGATTATGGGTTTATAAGATAAAAGATAGAGTCGTCAATTTGGGTTAGGCTCGTCGAGTTGGCCCGTCCTGCTAAATAATTTAAGTGAGTTGGGTTGAAATTTTATCAACCTATTTAAAGGTGGGTTGGCCTACCTGGGGCCGCGACACGCATGGGACGACCCACGACAGGCTTGGGTTGGCTCGTCGGTTGAGAACAATAATCTTTAAAACTTAAAACTCAAGTGAAAAATTCAATGGACTCGTGAGCTTCATATATCAAGAATACTGTATAATTCAGCTGAAAAAATAACCATCAACATATCCTAGAAAATATTCACTAAAATAAACATATTGTAATAATAAATAAGTTGAAAATTTAATAGCATGCTCATGCAAAATCTATCACAAACAATGAGCGTGTTATGGTGCAAATGATGCATCTAAATATGCTTATGGAATGTAACTAAATTAATTAAGATACAAAAAAACATTGATGGGAATATCATTTCTTTTCAAATATGATCCAATTCACCTAATCCGTAACTCAAACTTAAATTTTTTAATTATATATATATATATATAGACTTGATTCTTGTGCGCCTCCCCGTGCGCACCTACATGCGCGACTAAGTGCATGCAGGGCACTATGGAACACTCAGGGCGCCTTGCATGCACTCAATCAAGTCACGCACGGGGAGGCGCGCAGGAGATTACTTTTCCAAGTCACGCACGGGGAGGCGCGTAGGAGATTATATATATATATATATTTGGTATTTGGTAGGCTCATGAGTTGACCCATCTAACTCGCAATCCGTCTTGGATTGAGTTGGGGATTTTCCAACCTGCCAAGATGACGGATCGGTCTGTCCCGTCCTGCCAAATGACTGACACATGGTCGACCCGCGATTGGTATGAGATTTTTGGGTAGAGTCTAAAAATAAATTCATGAGGGCTTATGTCCAAAGTCGATAATATCATATTATTATAGAGATAAATGAATTCTTTTGATCTTAACAATGTTCAACAAGTTGATCCGCTCAACTGTTTACCTTCTTTTCTTCTAATCCCTTCTCCTTGAAGACAATCTTTTCTTTAGCTCCGTGCTAATTTAACCTTTGGAGGGGTCATACCGGCGATGTCGGCCCCCCGCTGACGGGTGTTGACTTGCAAACAAGAGACTAACTCGGGTGCAGGAGGTCAAAAACTCTACTAGATCTAAACAAGGTGGTGCGGCCGAACAAGAGTGAGGAGGGAGAAGGGAGATTCGGACTGCATCGTGATTAATCATCCATCTCAATCACTGAAGCATCAAATCATTTTAAAAAATCTTGATGGTCTTTTTATCACTAATTGATTTAATATTCACTCGACTTTATAAATTCTCTTTGTTTAAAAATTTATTGTTTCTTTTGTGCCGTTGTCGTGGATGACATGAACATGACACACAATTTGCATCAAGTATCTTCTTCACTCGCCAGCCCTCTCCTGTATATACATTGCCCTAAGGAAGAGGAAGTTATTGGAACAAGAACATATCCTTTTGCGAAAATCATCACATATGAAATCCTAGATCTTTTATGTTTAATCATTAGAAATTAATCAATAAATATGCTGAAGTGTACCTGAATTCATAACGCTTAATACCCTTTTGGAGTTGTGCGATCGACCTTCCAGATCAACGCGATTCCAATGTTCGCTCGACACTCTCTAATGATGAGATTCAAAAGAGAATTAAAAATGGCTCGTGTGACCCGGATGTACTTAACCCCTAATTTATAGAGATAACTCATCTGTTCTCCTTTAATATTTCATATTTTAGTTCATTATCAAAATAGAAATCACCCATAAGGTCACTACACATTGAAGGATCATATCCTGTGAGATACATTAAAGTCCAAATATTCAAAACCATAATTATTTCACATATAATACTAATGTTCTATTAAGAATCCAACAAAAGTGTCTTCCATGAGCATCTAACTGTCACTTATCATTGCCAAGTTTTGATATTAGCTAATGCGCTATTTTGTTCGTCAAAGTAATTTATTTATGATTAATAAAACATTTATTCAAAATAAAAATTATATCAAGTGTCATTTTCCTTAAAGCTATTGACAGCTCTATAGAAAATATTATTCGATTTCGATGTACTCTTACCAAAACTCATTACCCAAAACCCTTAGATAAAGTGGTCCGAGATTCTTCCAGCTGAACCCAATGATCGGGGACCATTTCAAGACATGATTTTTTTTTTCCTTTAGAATAAATATTTGATGGTATATTCATTAATTAGACTTGTATCATGAAAAGTGTTTAGAATTTTGTATCGATCGAACATTTAGATGGAACAATGGCGTCTTATCAAGGAGACTGCCGACACACTGTCTAAACTAATTAAGACTACAACCATACAGTTTTACTGGCCATGCTCCACCTTATCCAAGGAGACTGCCGACACACTGTCTAAACTAAGACTACCATGATTTTTGGTAGCTTAATTTGTGTGAGAGTGCTAGTTTGCAAAAGATTGAAGGTGACAATATGAGACTAGATAGATATTATAAGCCAGTAGTTAAATTTTCATAGCTCTTATATATATTATTTTTTTGTCTCTCATTGATCTCTAAACATGATACAACCTTATATATATCAACCTTCATCGAAACTAAAGGACATGCTTGGCGATGATTCAAAAGAACTGATCATGGTCTCGTCTTGTGAGCTAGTGAGAGCTAGCAAGGCTCCAATTAGATCAAGGACTTTTTACTAAAGATTAAGAATTTAAATTCATATAATGTACTATTGGAAATGATTTAACCTTGCCCCTTTTGATTTTAAATTATCTCACATCTAATGTGAAACAGTAACACTCCCATTGTCAAAGCCAAAAAAAAAAAAAGAAATCATACTTATGCTATGTAAAATAAGTATACATACAATGTACGTACAAAATGAATTCATATGAAAATTGCTCATTATTTAAAATGCACTGGAAATTTAGAGTAAAAAAGAAAAATCCTTTTTTCTCAAAGAGTTTGTTTATAAACAATAGCTTATCTTGGTCTACTATTTGAGTTAGTATTACTAGATTAATTCAATTTTATAGAATTATATATCATTATAGTAAGTTTTAAACTTTTAAAAATAAACTTTAGTTTGGACAACCTAGATGTTATCCATTTCAGCTTGAGTTGCATTCAACTTGGGCAAACAACCAGGACCAAGTGCACTTCGGGCTGAATCAACTTGCAGTCTAAACTAAACCCAAGTCCAATTAGGATCGACCTATGATGACCTAGACGAATCAACTAACCGCATCGACATTAAATATATTATTGTATAGGAGAATTATCATGATGTCTTGAAAAAAAAATATGGCGATGAATCTTTCAATGGCCAAAATGATAATACAAGACTATCATTTGGTTCCTAATGCTTTTAAGAATTCAATCATACTCTTACTTTTTGATTTTGACCACAAGCTATCATCAAGCTGTTTGCTAATATACTTTGATAGTCTTTTTAGTCGTTAAAATGGTAATATAAGACTATCCTTTTCGTTGATAGTCTTTTTGATTTTTGATTTTGATTTTGATTTTGATTATTAATCTAAAACTATGGTGTGTAGTTTAATAATTATTAAACTTCATATGTTGTCTTTGGTAAAATGCCAATATAAATGCAGAACCATGAGATTAAACCTCACTATCAAGTACTTGTCTATCTATGTCATCGCAAAGCATATAGATAATATTTAAAAGATTGGATACTCAAATCTAATCTCTTTCACTTTTCTTGCATCTTTTATTCTTCTTTCTTTTTCTCCAAAAGGAAAAACCAATCGGATTATACACAACCGAAATCCAATATTTCTGTCACAACATTCTGATGTTTATTACTGATCATGTTTACATTATCCCATTTCATTGGTCAAATCATTGCCTTAATTTTTCTTTTATTCCTTAATAAAATTATCCAGAATCTCTAATTCTCACAGGTCTCAAGTCAGAACACAGTAGCCACACTTTTCATCACCTATCAAATCTTCTTTGTCTCTCCTCATTGTTTTCGTATTCGAAGGCAAGATTCGTCCTCTACTTAATGATTAGGTGACAGTTTCTGATGGCAAAATTCACTCACAGGGCGTCGATGGCCAATGAATAGACAAAAAGAGAACAAAAAAGAAAGAAAAATGACAGATCATGATATTAAACCTCATTATCAAATGCTCGTGTATCGACCGTTGGCTGTTGGTTAAGCATGAAATCTTTTAAAGAGATATTAGATATACACAATATCTAAGTCTTTGACCTTTATTAATAGACATGACAGAAACAAAATGTACTTCTCAACAATGACGTTGTCCGCTGAGTACCAGCTGCGCACCCACACACATCACAAACCCGGAGGGCCCACCAGTAGGGCACCGCGCTACGTGGCTGCGGGAGTAGGGCTACTGCAGGATAAACTCACGTGGCATGAGTGCGACATCCAACAGATTCCGACAAGAATCCAAGGCCTTTGACACCCCTGTTCACGTGGCACCAGCCCCATGCAGAGAGCAAGATCCTCACCAGGCCACGTGAGAAGGTCCACTGATTAGATAGTCACACGCACGTACATGTAGTGGTCCTCGACAATAGAAAGAGAAAGAGAGAGTGATCTCGTTCGCTTATGTTCTCTACCAACCACATCTCGGTAGCTCCCTTCCATACTAAACAGCACATGATCTAGTTATCTTGATATCAATCATCTCACCAATCATGTGCAATACTTCCTTGTCTCTGATTTAGATGGTCCACTCAACAAGTGTGTGGATTGTGGCCGCCTTAATTATGAGCCTCATACGAATGTAGGGAAGAGTCAAACGGGGTTCAGTGCTAATGCATGATTGGTCCCAATGCTAGTCCATCTTGTCAATCAATAATTGGTAAAATAATTATAGATTTTGATTGGTGATTAACTGTTTCAAATATGCTGTATCAAACACTAGTAGACAAATCCATGTCCTATGCCATCAGTTATCTTTAGAAGAGTTGAAGAGAAGAGAAGAAAAGAAAAAATGCTAGAATTTAGTTCGATATTATATAGTTGAGACATATCTGTTTTAAAGGATCTCAATCAATCAATCTATCTATCTATCTATCTATTTATATATATATATATATATATATATATAAAGCTTTGTTTTGAAAGGAAACAGTGCATTTTACATTTTAATTATAGTAACAGATAAGTATGTAGTTAGTTATACATTAATGAGGATCAGCAAACCTGAAGAGTTTAATGTGGACCTAATTGTTAGAAATATTATGAATGGAGGGAGTTAGTTTTCTAGAGGCTTGTGTGCCGAGCCAACAAATAATCATCTAGAAGTTGCCACCTATATATGTAGGAGGACTACAAGAATTATCCCAAGTATAAGTGCAATTAAACAAGACTTAAAAGACTTTATTGTCCGACTCTTAATAGAAAATCAATGAAAAGCTTAAACTAGACACCAACAAAAAATGTTACTACGTACCAAGATAACGGCGAATCAAGCGAGCTAAGTACTGTAAATCCCAATGTAAAAACTACACAAACCAAATTCAAGGTTCTCAAAAATTAGGTATTCGACCAAGGGAGTTAGACTCATTAATAGAGTATCCAACCTTATGCTCTCCAAAATGGTATTCAAAATCAATATGATGGACATAGAAGTCACTCAACAAGTTTGCTCAGACTAGGAGATTCAATGTTCTCCTTGTATACTTTGATCCTTGGACACAAGCTCTTTATGTGCAACTCGTTGACATCTAAGATTGTAGGTCTAGGTAGAATGGTGCTGAAGATAACCTCAAGAAAAAAAATTTAATGCTTGTTGACTTCTTACACATTTCTAATAATTAGAAGAACCTAATATTTCAATTGTTGCTAATCAAGAGCAACATTAAGTTGGTGTTCATGCCCAACAAGATTGTAGTTGCGAAGAATATTGGAGACTAATTAGTAGGTAATTGATAGCTAAAAAAGGATTATTCAAATTCAAAGTAACCTTTAAAAGGACAACTTTGAGAAATGTGTGTAGAGGCTAAACTAGCGAAGTTGTATCTCTTGGGTAGAAAGGAATATAATAATTGGAATTGATTCATAGTGATATTTGTGATTTAAAGTTTATCCAAACAAGAGGTGGAGATAAGTATTATATCACTTTTAATTATTGATGATTATAAAAGATCGTACTATGCATGCTTATTAAGGAGTAAGGATGAAGCTCTTGAAGTGTTTAAACACTATAAAAATAAGATTGAAAGTTAATTTAGAAAAAAAAATCAAGATCATCTTCAATGATAGAGGAGAAGAATATGAACGTTTATTTGAAGAATTTTCCACCAAGTGAGACATTATTCATTAAATTATAATTGTTTGCTAACAGTGTTATGCATGGAACTAAAGAACCATAAACTAAAGAGACAATGAATATTATGTTATAATGAGTTCAAATATCATGTCAATAAGTTTAAATTAGCCTACAACTTGTGAGAGAAAACTATCCTCATGGCGAATATATATTGTTATCAACTTACCCCATTGCGATAAGGATGAGACTTCCTACAAGTTGTCGAAAAGTCAAAAGCCTACCTTTAGATATTTAAAATTATAGAGGTGTTTGGTTAAGGTAGAAGTATTACAAATTAAAGTAACAATATAGTTTAAAATAATTAATTTCATATTTATCCGATAAGTGAATAGCAGCATCATATGTACCCAGTTTTGATTTCCAAATTAGAAATAAATGATGTACACAAAGGTGTAATTATCAAATCCAAAAATGTGATGTTCTTAAATTAAAGAAGTCTTTGTACATAAAAGAAAGAAAGAGATAAGTTCTAATAAGAAAGTGGAGGACCAAGGCGTCACAAGAGATCTAAAGTGACAAATACTTTTGAGCCTTATTTTTTAGCTTATGTATATGAAAATGAACCGAGGACAATTAAGTAAACAACAAGATAAAATTCATAATGTAAAACATAACTAAAAATTGATACATTTGCTACCAATAGCTATTGGATCATAAATAGATTTTAAAAAGAAAGTACAAGCCCAATGGTCAATCATTAAGTTCAAGATTTGACTTGTAGCCAAGGATTATAAATAAAAATACTGCCTCAACAATTTCGGTACCAACATGCTATAATGAAGATATAGTTATTCGAGTATTGATCAATACAGTGGTACGTGAACTCTAGATTCATAAAATGGATGGCTGCCTTGGGGTCTCGGGTACGATTAAACTTTTTAAATGATTAATTAAATATTTAAAATTTGAATTTTAATTATGATATATTATAAAAAAAATCATAAAATGATAAATCTAAAAACATTAATCGCTTGGATAAATTTCTATGAGTACTTCTCAATTTACCTAGTAATCAGTGATTTTTTTTTAGAATCAGATCGATCATCTCTTTAGATTAGTGGGTTCAAAGAATCGAATATTTGAATTAAAAAAAATTATTAATAGAATTTTGATGATAGATTTCGTCACGATTACTTCGACGATTATTAATTATGAAATAAGTAATATATGATAATTTAGATTAAAAAATTAATAAAATAAATATTATTTTAGATTTCGTCAATTATAAAAAGTGGATTTTATTTTTAATTTTAAGTGATATTGAATTTTGTAATATTTATTTGATGAAATGATAAGTCATTAAATATCGAAGTAATAAGTTTTAATCGGTTATATCAATTTTGAATCGATTTTTTTTTTGACCCAATCCCTATTTTGTTTTAACCCTAACCCTTTTTTCCCAACTCCTCGCTCAGCCGCGCTCGACTCTTTTCCCCGACGCCTAGCGAAGCCACAGCCGCCTCCCCTTCGCCGCCTCGCCCAGGAGGTGGGATAGAGTATGCCATTCTCAGTAACTATCTCTCTAAGTTTTCACAAATCGATTCACACCATCCATCACCTTTAACTATCTCTGTAAGTTTTTTTTTCAACCCCAAAAATTTGAGTGAGGATCTGAGACAAGGAGACGATTGATATGCTTGCCTCCTTGGCATGGCTGACCTACCCGGTGTCGAGAAGCAAACTGAAGCGTCGGCCGCCCCACCATACTTGACACGCCCCGGTGGATACAGTGGCCGCAGGAACTAAGATGGTAGCCTCTTTACTGGACCAATTGCACTTTTATGTGTTTGCTTCTATATGTCTTTTGAATTTGAAATCTGGTATTTTGGATTTATTTTGTTTTGTTTTTCTGTTTAGCAACGTTGGTATTTTAAATTCTTTTTCCTCAAAGAATGCAGAGAGTATCAGTTATATAGATCAAGTAAAGATTGAGCCTAAACTGTTTGATTTAATGCCTACGTCTCTAAGCTTGGCTGATGCTTCAGTTTTTGAACAATTTCCTGAAGATGTAAAAGATGATATACATGGCCTACTTCCACTTCACAGAGAATTAAAGTTCTCTAAAGATTCCCATACTTGCATCGACTTTCCAAGCTGTGTACAATTTCCAGATTCTCACTTGAAAACCCATCTTTGGTCGGGTGATCCACCATGCTGGGTGGAGAAATTTAATACAAGCAAGAACATTCTTCTGAATGTTATTTCTAGGCATGCCAAATCTAGCAAGGATATTCATCTTTCGCCTATTTTGCAGTCTGTAGCTCCATTCCTATTGCCAGTTTGTGAATTAAGCAATGAAGTATATGCTGAAGCAATATGTTGGTTACATGAGCTTCTTGCACAGTATACCATTCTAAAAATTGGGTCTGATATTAAGGAGCTTTATAATTGCTTTTGTTTTCTAAAGTGGTATGCTCATTTAACTTGGACTTCTTATGTCTAGTTTGCATCTGAACTTTTACAATTTTGTTCCTGTTTATTTATGGAACATATACCTGTCTTTGAAGAAAAGAAATGTAGTTAATTCCCATCTCATTCTCCTTTTCTTGTTTACTGATTGTTTTTATCTCAATTTCAATTCGGTATGGTATATTGACTTAGTATTGTTGGGTTGTAAGGTTGTAAATAAAGTTGCATATTGGAAACACATGAAAAAAATCATAAGCTTATAAGGGAAAGATATCTCTATTGGTATGAGATCTTTTGGATAAAGTCCAAAAACAAAACCATGAGGGCTTAGGTCCAAAGTGGACAATATCATATCATTGTTGAGATATCTAAATTCTTTTGATTATAACAATTAGTATTAGAGCCCGGATTGTCAGAAGGTCAGATCGTCGATTGTGCACAAGAGTTATGGTCTAATCGAGCCATGTAAGTAGAATATTAACCTCGAACAAAAGAAATGAGGGCTCCTGCGTCTGGATCAAGAGGACCAGATATCAGGCAGGAAGTCCTCGTGGACAGCTAGGCAGGGAAGTTTAGTTGCGGCTAGGCAAGGAAGTTCTAGTAGGTCGGTTGGACCGAGGGGCAGGAAGACATGGTGGATCGAGGAGGATCAGACGTTAAACGAATAGACTTTTTATTTGAGGGGGAGCCCTGCGGCCCTTCGTTCGAGGAGGGATTATTGGGGTTGCATTGTTGCAAACAAAGTCCTATATTGAAAATACATGGGAAAGATTATAGGCTTATAAGGAAAAGATATCTCTATTGGTATGAAGCTTTTTGGATAAAGTCCAAAAAACAAAACTACGAGAGCTTAGGCTCAAAGTCGATAATATCATACTATTGTAAAGATATTTAAATTCTTTCGGTCTTAACAGATATGTCATTATATTTTTAGGATCTCATCATCATAAAAAAAAAAATTATTGCAAGTATACAACAGTGCACTTCCTCTTTTCGAGGTAGGAGCTTGGAACTTTGATGTTCTTTCCACATCAACTTTCCTGATGTTCTTGTGTTTGCTCGGGGAGCACAAAAGTATTGTCTGAAATGTTTTGGGTCTCCGTTCTTATAGGCATTTGGGAAAATGAAAGACATTTTTTTTACTATACATGTTTTTTAAGCAGCATAGTTATGCAAAATAACATTTATCTATTTATTAATTCTTTTATCTGTCTTTTGACATTGCAGTTCTTTGTGGATTTGATCACCTCCATAAATCCCGTCTGCCATCATTCCAAAGTATGAGCATGAATGATGAAAGCAAGAAGCCCGACCAGGATTTCACGTGCCAGCATTAAGATCTGAAATGTTTTGTTTTTAGGAACGTTGGTATGTCTTTTAGATTTGAAATCTTTGTTTCTTATGTAGAGTAAACCAGGTGTTCAACTTAATCTTAATGTCACTAAAGGATTTTCATATCTTGTTACCATTGCGATGACAACCAATGAGTTAGAGAGAAACAAATATGTGGACCTGACACTACATTTTTCATCTGTTTGGATATGATGTCTTTTTTTATTATTTGGATTTTAACTAAGTATTATCTTTTCAATTTTATTAGGATAATTTTAAATGTGGATATTGTGTAATGTAGTACGAAAGAGATAATTTTGAATAAAAATTCACAGTTGGAGAAGATGAATTTCTTATTTATGAAATATTAAATCATTTTGCATTGAGCTTCAAACTTACGTTAATATTTTTGGAATTTCTATTTGTAAGGTTATACGTCTAAATACATTTTGGTTTGGTTATTATTGTTTGATTGAAGTAAAATCTCAATCCAAGTTATTAATATTGTATTTTTTATATTTTAGTTTGTAGTATTAATCAAGAATTAGTATTATAATTAATTTTAATATGAAGAAGTAAAAAGTGAATGAAGTAACTTCGTCTACTCCTATATGGGTGCTTAAGGGTCATGAACATCGTGATATAAAATTTTGAATTGTATTTAAATATTTATAAATATACTTTTGGGTAAAATTTGTCAAACATGACTTAAGATTAAATATGTCTCAAGTTAGTTAAATATGTATAAATTATTTTGTTAAATTAAAAAATTTATTGTAATAAAATATATTCTATTACGTCTACATTATGATGAAATAATACAATAAAAAAATATTTTGATCAAGTTAAATTATACAGAAGTAAAAAATAAACATTTATTACACCACAATATAAAAATTATGAAATTATATAAATAATTTACTTCATCAATCAATATAACCTAGAAAATCATATATAATCAACTGCTTCGGTATTTTTACAGAACTGATAAAGTAATAGAATCTTTTTTATTTCAAAATCGATTTAATTTCAAACCGGTTATGAACCGATGAAAGACTTCAGTATTAGTATTTGTATGACGAAGTAATAAACTAATTCTTTTACTTCACGTGTGTTTAATTCGATAATTATTTATTTATTATTTCGAATCTCATAAGTTTATTCATCAAATTCAGAATGAATGGCCAAAAGAAGAGAAAATAACCCAAACAATTCATTGGTCTGGATCAAGAGATCTGTGTAAACTTTATACATCATTGTTTGGACTTAAACAAAAATTTAACAAAGTCATAGTGTCAATTGATTTTCAAATTAACAAGTACAATAAATGTATTTATATAAAGCATACACTTGAGCATATGTAATAATATATCTATATATCAATGGTATGTTAACATGCTCAATGGTTATAATATAATTATAAAGCAACTAAGGATATGTTGCAAAAAAGAAATTTGACATAACAAATATAGATTTGGTGACTGCAATATTAA
>JBBUKS010000007.1:36913-54446 GCA_038050645.1 Hedychium gardnerianum | reverse complement strand
GAATTATTCGAACCTTAATTTGAATATATTTAAGTTAAAACTGTGTAAAAATAATTAGAATTCGATTCGAGTTCGGCCCGCGAGCGGCTCGTGAACAATCGAACAAAATAGTATGGGTTCGAATTCGGCTCGAAAAAATTATCGAACATATTCTAATTCAGCTCGAATTCGATAATTTCGAATACGAATCAAATATTTTTCGAACCGGCTCGAAAAGCTTACGAACCGGCTCGATTTGTTTGCACCCCTAGCTACAAGGAGCCGGGGAACCATGGAGGACTGGGGCTACAAGGAGCCGGGGAACCATGGAGATCCGGGGCTTCAAGAAGCCGAGTCTGTGCCTATTCCACCTCAACCGAATTGTTGACTTCTCGACCACGTGGCACCCACTGATTACCTCCCGTATCAAGAAGCATCTCATAGAATTTAGGCGATCAATAAATGTCCTAGTTCGGCCATGTGAGATCATGATAAATATATACATTAATCGAGGAAAAGGGAGATCAAAGAAGACTTGGCTAGCAATAATAAAATATGATAAAATTTATTTAAATATAGATGATGATATACTAGGGGATCAAGTCTAATGACGTAGGAGGATCCATATAGCCAACCCGAGATGCAAGTTTGGTTGTTGTTATTGTTTATTGTGGTGTTTGGTAAATGATAATTGCTCCATAATCAGAAATAGTGAAGCAGAGATGAACAGTGAAAAGCTGGGAAGTGTTTGGTTTCACATCATTAGACTTTGTAAGGTATAGACTGATATTTCTCGTATCCAATCTATTGGGATAGAAGTCACTCTTTACTTTCAAGTATCTACTTCTTTACTTATTGCATGGCATTCTATTGAGGATCGAAAATCTAGTTAATCCATCTTTTCTGCTACCCATCAATTTCTATACTGAATAAACAGATCCTCATGGTAATCTCCCAACCTCTCATGGTTGAAGGGCCATCATGATCACTTCAAAAAGTGTAAGAAACAGAAGAGATTTGTGCACCCTGTGTAGCTTTGCAAGATTCCAGGTGCAACTTAAGACTAATCAAGCAATCAGAAGGTGAAATGACTGTAGCATGTTAAATTTTCGCACCACATTAACAGCAGATTATAATTTGAACCTTTCTCCTAATATTTCTAGCCAACCACTTGCTAACCTCTTTCACCTTAGATGAGATTGGACTCCAGTTTAAACCTCAAGTTCGATCTAAAAGGACATTGATCAACTATGATAAAATCATTATTTGCTTACATCTATAATTAAATAAGTTAGGCTATGTTGTCTATTATTTGCTTTCACATCCCTTAGAGGTTGACTTGAGCATCATCTAGGACACTGGATAGCACACTCAGCTATCATTTCCTTATCGGACCTCATTTAGATTGAGGCAGACAGTGTTGTCCTTGACAAATGCACCTGGTTGTTGGATTCCTATTAGATGATAATATTACTTCACAATGATTGATGGTAGAAGAAGGCTCTCAATATCATTTTCCAAACCCTTATCGCAGTCTTCGGTTCACAATGCTCCCTCTATCCCTCTTGGCACTTGAATATGGAGTTCTCTATTCATAAGGTAGAGGCTAGGTCATCAGGAACTGATTAGTTGGAGTTTCGGCGATCAAACAAAAACTAGCATGACTCTGCACACACTATATTCACTGAGAAGCCAAATGACCTTTCCCTAAGCATTGGTCCCCAATGCATTCTCAAATAGGCACTCCACTAACTTCCCTCTGGCAAATTTGGGAGGTTGTGTCATGGGTGTGAGATGAAGAAGTGGACAAGGTTGAACTATACCATTTTCTGGGTTGAGAATTGCCTCTTTGAAAGTACATCATCCTTAAAGTGCAAAGATAAAGAGCATACCAACGACTGTAGCAACTCAATTATGATAACTTAATTCCATCTGCTGTGACTTGCTCCCTTGGCACACAATGGAAGGAAGAGTAGACAACATAATCAGATAATCCTTGATCCATCCAAGCACAACTAGAAAACGAACTGTGTTAGAACAAAAATCTCCTTCTTGTTGTCCATGTTACCAGTCACATGCTGTGGATATCTTTGTGTCTATCAATTTGGAGATTTTTGTCTGCAGAGTTTGTAAGTCTCAGTTTAGGTGTCTGACATAGCATAGCCATAGCATTAGTCTAAGCTGGCTCTATGTGATTTCATATTAATATTCTAATCAACCTAGAAATAGGATGGAACTAATGCAATACTAATCCTATATAGTTTTTAGGAGTACTAGCTTATTATGTTTTGGAGCTTCTATTTTATGAAACACGTATATGAACTGATGATTTAGAAAGCAAAATATCGAATGGTGCCCCGGGGAAGTTCTTAAAAGACTAAGTTATGCACACAATCAAGTTCAGTTAACTAGCTTTCCATTTTATTATTTATGAATGACAAGGTTGGTATAGAGTTTTGTGGTTTTTGCCACACAAAAAGTCTATACCAACCAACACACTCAAAAGTCCATCTTTATCTTCACAAGTAGTTGAAAAAGAAGTCAGAAATCAAATAGAGAATCAGTGGCATTTGGATTGGGGAGTTCAAACACGAGAAGCTATAACAAAGTAGTCTTAATTTAAAGTTTTTGCTGTTTTTTTATTCCACGACATTGAAAAGAATATGCAACATGATAAGCTTGGTTGTTTTATACAGTTGGTGCAATGTCTTTTTCAATACATTTATGAAGGGACTCATGGACCATAACAACTTTATTTACTTAAATAAAATCTTACTGCACTAATAGGTTCTTTGTCAAAAGTATAGGCCAGAAATACAATCAAACTACCAAAAATTTCTTCCATGCTCATTTTATTTAGAACACTGTTTGATCATATAAAATTTATCATGCTCAATTTCTTCCACAAGCATACTGGAAACCAAGTCAATAGTTCTGTTTCTGTCATATAAAATTTGCTGCACTAATAAGTTCTTTGTCAAAAGTGTAGACCAAAAAGATAATCAAACTGCCAAAAATTTCAACCATGCTCATTTTATTTAGAACACTGTTGATCATATAAAATTTATCATGCTGAATTTCTTCCACAAGCATATTGGAAGCCAAATCAATAGTTTACTTCGGTTATAGTTTTCAATCTTTTCATCTCAAAGTTTCGAATTTTGTACTAGTTTTGAAAATATCCTTGGAATCACAGTAGTAACTAAGCAGCACCAGAGCAAAGAACGAGCTCTTTTGTCTTTCGCTTCCTCTTTACTCTGTGGTTAAAGACTGCGCACGGCTAGCTGCTGCGTCGAAGGAAAGGGCCCCACCATTCGAGCACCAATCTTAGCTCGCTTCACTCGCTGGTAGTAAATTGCAATAGCAATGTTTGCTTTTACTCCACATTCTCCAAGATCCTCCCTTTGCCTCCCCCCTCTCTCTTTCTGTGTGAAGATGATAAGTACAGATCAGGCAAGCGAAGGGAGGGAGACAATAGTGCCATCTAAAAGAAAGTTACAGGGCGATAGAGGTAGAGTAAGAAGAGATTCTGCTCCTTACAGTGTAGATAAGGAAATTTAAATAAAGGTGACGCCTTTGACGCGGAGAACATCTGTAGGAGGCAATGAGCGCCGAGCCTATAACGCTCGGGCGCCGCCGGAGGCTTTCCGATCTGCTGCTACTGGCGGTGGTTGCAGCGATACTGGTTTTTTCGCAGTCTCTGTTCGCTCCGGTCGGCGCCTCCGTTTCCTACGACCGCAAGGCCCTCATCATCGATGGTCAGCGGAGGATTCTCATCTCTGGTTCCATTCACTACCCCCGCAGCACTCCGGAGGTGAGGAATCCGCTCTTGCGTGAAATGTGGCTCCTTTGTGGCATTCGGATTTATTTTGCTGTGTAAAGTTCCTATTTTTATTTGTCGCTTGTCTCCAGATGTGGCCGGATCTCATACAGAAGGCCAAAGACGGCGGCTTGGATGCCATCCAGACCTATGTGTTCTGGAACGGCCATGAGCCTTCACCTGGCCAGGTTTGCTGGTTATTCCATCTCAAAATCTCTCTTTATCATTTTCGTAACTTTTTGGTGATTTTAAAGAATTTTTTTGGGTGATTTCCTTGGTTTTGGCAGTATTATTTTGGAGGGAATTATGATCTGGTTCGCTTTATTAAGCTGGTGAAGCAGGCTGGTCTCTACGTTCATCTTCGGATCGGTCCTTATGTTTGTGCAGAATGGAACTTTGGGTAAGCTTCTGATTACTGCCAGCTAAGGATTTTTTTCTAGGTTCCTTCAAAAGAAGTGAAATCAATTTCTCAACTTCGCATTTCTATTATATTTACTAGTTCATCTTCTGTTGTGGAACAGGGGATTTCCTATCTGGCTAAAATATGTTCCTGGTATCAGCTTCCGGACTAACAATGGGCCTTTCAAGGTAAGATTTCACACATTCTTCTTCTTTTATTTCTCTCAAGTTACTCTTTTAACCTAATCATTCCTTTGTTCATGTAACAGGCTGCGATGGAGAGTTTCACTGAGAAGATTGTCTCCATGATGAAGTCTGAAGGATTATATGAATCTCAAGGCGGCCCGATAATCCTCTCTCAGGTATAATTTACTCTCTCTTTTTCTCCCTAATGAATTGGAAACAAAGTCTATAGTTTCATCCAAGTAATTCTCCAGTTCTTCTGAGTTGTGTGCTTAAATTGAACAGATTGAAAATGAATACGGTCCGTTGGAGGACTACTATGGTGGCTCCGTTGCCAAGAATTATGCAACGTGGGCAACTCAAATGGCAGTTGGCCTCAACACCGGCGTGCCATGGGTCATGTGTAAACAAGATGATGCACCTGATCCAGTAGTAAGTTCAAAAGAATACTCCCTTTATGCCAACTTGAATTATCATTGCAATGAATGTTTATAGATATACATTGCATAAATTTTGAAGTGCTTGTATCAAAATTGAAATCCCAATGCTAGTGCCTTGTGCTTTGAGTTCCCTTGATTTATTACACTGGATTATGTCAACTAATTGCTTTGTTTTACTTTGCACACTATTTTTCACACGGTCAATGATTATCACAAAAATATATTATCATGTAATAGTAATATTGGAATTTCTTTTCAGATTAATACTTGCAATGGGTTCTACTGTGATTATTTCTCTCCAAACAAGCCTTATAAACCTACTATGTGGACTGAAGCTTGGACTGGCTGGTAATTTTCACTTGAACTATTAATACTTTGTTTTTCGCTTCAGAATGAACCAGTCAACTAATATTTTCTTGATATATAGTACACTTATTCATCGCATTCATAATATATACCAGGTTCACAGCTTTTGGAGGTCCAGTTCCTCACCGGCCAGTTGAGGATTTGGCTTTTGCTGTTGCAAGGTTTATACAGAAAGGTGGATCCTTTGTTAATTACTACATGGTAAGAATTGAATGTTCTGTTTAGTTTCACTAATTGTTAATCCTATATGTGATATCGAAAGAAAAGAATTTACTTTTTTCTGTTGAATCTAGTATCATGGAGGTACAAACTTCGGTCGGACAGCTGGTGGTCCGTTTATATCAACAAGCTATGACTATGATGCTCCAATAGATGAATATGGTATGGGTGAAGAATTAGAGTTCACCTTAACCTATCAGTCCTTTTCGTTGCTACTCTGATCACTTTATACTGGGTTTTCACTGTCATTTTGTTCTTTGAAGTCTTAAAATAGCCGTATAATGCGATCAGTCATAGTAACATATATACATCGAATGCCAAATTAGAAATTCCTTCACCTAATGATGTTCACTATACTCAGGTCTCTTGAGGCAACCAAAATGGGGTCATTTGAGAGATCTTCATAAAGCAATTAAAATGTCTGAGCCGGCCCTCGTATCTGCAGATCCAATGATTTCAAAACTTGGAAATTATGAGCAGGTTCATCTCACGAGTTTCTGTAGGCTGTAGGATAGCAAACAATCGTGTGAATAATTGAACTAATTACACATAATTCCTTTCAGGCACACGTTTACAGATCAAAAGCAGGTGCTTGTGCAGCATTCCTTTCTAATTATAACCCGAGATCATCTGCAAGGGTTACTTTCAATGGAATGAGATATGACCTTCCAGCTTGGTCCATCAGTATACTTCCTGATTGCAAAACTGCCATATTCAATACCGCAAGGGTTAGAAGTATTTTTATGATAATTGTTTCTATGCTCATATTAATATAGTAGTTTAATGAACAGACTATTGGTCCAAAGTTCTAGGTTTCCGAAACTTTGTACTACTGGTGCAAAGTTCACTTGCTGTCTTTGAACGAAAACGGTCTACATTATTTTTCTCAACATGCTTGAAAATGGTGTGACAATTTATGATCAGGTAGTAGCTCTGACAATTCAGTACAAAATGGTATGGGTCGGCAAGTTTTCTTGGAAATCCTTTAGCGAACAGACCAACTCATTGGATGATGAATCGTTCACGAAAAATGGACTAGTTGAGCAGCTAAGCATGACACAGGACAAGTCAGACTACCTGTGGTACACTATTACGTGAGTAGAAGATCGCCATGCACATATTTTGGGACCTTAATTTGCAGCTTATGTTCAGTTGAATACAAAATTCTCTTCTCAGAGTTGACATAAGCCCAAATGAGCAATTTTTGAAGAATGGCCGGAACCCTTACCTCACCGTGATGTCAGCAGGTCATGCTATGCATGTTTTCATCAATGGAGAAAGAGTTGGTGAGTGACTTTAGTTCAAGCACCACAATTTCTTCTGCAAGAATTTATCATTTATGGTAGGTTCAAACAACTCTTTCAACTTTTTGGCAGGCATCGTCTACGGTGGACTAGACAGTCCAAAGCTGACTTATACAGGAAATGTAAAGTTGTGGGCAGGAAGGAACAAGATTTCCATTTTAAGTGTAGCTGTTGGTCTACCAGTGAGTACCTTTCCTAGTTGGGTGAATGATGAGTTACTCGAGAAGAGAAAATGTAGCTTTAATAGACGATGAAATTCGAAAAAAAAGTAGTTAAGATCATAGGTATATCTTCAAAGATGAGTAGAAAATTCTTTAGCTAGGTATGTTGTTTAATAGGTTAGAGTTATAGGAAGTAGATTTAAGCCGATAAAAAGTGAGTTCATAGAACCCATTAAAGTGATAAGATCCATGTAGCCAATTTAAAAAGTTGGGATTAACACAACTTGTAATGAACATATATTATCTTGATAGGATTAACATGACTTATTGTACTGTATTTTGAAAAAAGAATGGCTTATTATACATCAAAATATAAGGCTCGAAACTAAGAATCAATGTTATTCTTTGTTCCTTTATTATTTCTTTCAGAATGTGGGTAACCACTTTGAGACATGGAATGCTGGTGTTCTTGGTCCGGTAACTCTAGAAGGACTAAATGAGGGAAAAAGAGACCTTGGATCACAAACATGGACTTACCAGGTCTATGAATGTGCACAACTTGCCCAGTGTCTTTAATTTTTTTGATTTTATGTCCCACAAGTATTACGAGTTGTAACATTAATGAGTCGTGCAGGTTGGCCTACGGGGTGAACATTTAAATCTTCATACACTTAATGGAGCTTCTTCGGTTGAGTGGGGAGGTGCATCCACAAGAATGCCCATGACTTGGCACAAGGTTTGTATTGCATTGCACAGCTGCAGGCATCCTCACAAAGTGCTGTTTCCTTATTTTCCTTTTAGTTTGATATGTCCTATTGTTTGCTTCCTTCTAATGGTCATCGTTTCACTCAATCATTTTGATCTCCCAGGCTTACTTCAATGCTCCAGCAGGGAATGACCCATTGGCTTTAGATATGAGTAGCATGGGTAAAGGTCAAATATGGATAAATGGGCAAAGTATCGGTCGTCATTGGCCTGCCTACAAAGCTTACGGTTCTTGTGGTGATTGTGATTACCGTGGAACATACAATGAGAAAAAATGCCAAACTAATTGTGGGGATTCTTCTCAAAAATGGTAAGGAGTGTTTTCCAATGATTATGCTAAAGCAGATAATTAACTGTTGTGTGATAACTAATCTCAGGTATCATGTTCCTCGTTCCTGGCTAAACCCAACTGGAAATCTTCTGGTTGTTTTCGAAGAGATGGGTGCGGACCCATCTGGCATATCCATGGTAAGAAGAACAGCTCAGTGAAAGAGCTTATCGTTCAGGACATCTAGAAATAATAGCTAAGGTGAAGGATTAAGTTAAATAAAGAAGACAAGACAATTGTTCAAGACATCTACAATTATACTCCTGGTGATCGGTGGAGAAGCAGGAACTGCAGCCATCGAGAGCCCAGGATTTTCCTGTTTAAGTTCGAGAAGATGTACATATGAGCAGCATGTTGGGCATTGCGTGCCAAAATGTACATGGATTATTGGATGCATTTTGACTGTAGGATGCTGAATATATCACTGTATCGACACCTATAATTATCTCATAGCAAACCATTTGTTTGCACTATGTAAGTGGTTGGGTTTAGGCTTGGTTGTTATTGTTGTTGTTGTATGTAAGTGGTGAGGTTAATGCTTACAGAAAACAGTATGGATGAATTAAACACTTGTTTCTATATTATTCAAGCTTGTAAGACTTTTGATCTACAGAAAACTTATCGATCATAACCTGTGCAGTTCTGTTCTTTGTTACTTATCGCACAATTTTGCATCAGTTTGCAAAGGTTGTGGTCCTTTTGGCTGTTGAGGAATTGAGAAATCAAACTGGAAGTAAAAGTTCATCTTTCTCAAGATGGTTTGGAGAAGGTTAGAAATAGCCTTCCTGGAATCCTCTCAGGTCAAAACTTTTATATATCCTTCCGAGAAGTTAACAGTATCTCCGTGTCATAGCTCTCGATAAATTTGTTATGTTAATTTTTGCACTCTAATTCCCAAGAAACTTTCAAGTAGTGAGGTTCTACAGGTGATAACTTTGCAATGTGGAGGCTCTATGGAGAATCTTTTTTTACTTTTGCTAAAGTATTTTGAAAATGACAAGTACCTAGCAAACCCTTTTGTTGACAAGGATTTGTCAACCACAAAAGTATGGTTGGAAGAGTCAATCAGAATCATGTCTAATCACTGAGTTCGTTTTAGATCTAATGTCAAGTTGTCTTTCCTTTTCTGATTGTTAAAAACATGATTCTGTTTCCCTACTTAGAAAAACCTCCGACATTCGACCGACACAAAAATTTCTTAATCAGCTGACTCCTAGTTAAGATCATCAGTTCTTTCCACTGAAATATCAGTTAAATCTAAGTCAGCAGGTGATACTTCACATACGAGGACTCCGCCAACAAAGTCAAAACAAATATGTTGTTGTCAAATCCTATCATAAACTTATTTCTTTTTTACTAGTACTGTCATAGTATGTGATGGTTCAGATTCAAGAAATACTACTCTCTTTGTATCTATATGAATGCAAATTCATACTCAATTATTCACTATCTTAATTTGGTGTCCTCAAGGCCTTAATTCAGAGGAAATCAGAAATAGCTTTGTCAGGCCTTATTCACTAGCACATCTGCTGCTTATGAATGATATTTGATGCAGCTTAACTAGTGTTTGTCATAACTCGATTTAGGAATTGAAAAGAAGGGAAACATTTAGATTTGTTGACAGAAATATCCAAGAACAAAAGAAGTGGACATCCTACTAGCTTTGAGAACGCTCATAGATTGACTTACAATTTCTGAACCATTGGACTGAGTCCACCTTTACAACCATAAAATATCAAGCGGAAAGTGCAAGTTCAGAAACGAGTGAAAGAAGAAAATGTATGAACAATAGAAGTCGTATCCCAACTTTTGTATGAAAACTGCATTATATTTATCATATTTTGTCCAAGACGTGGAAGGGAAATTTTTTACAAAATTTAGTTTGTAGGTTTGTGTATGAGAGTAACTAAATTAACCTGATCAAAAGTAAGGCATTAGTATCTACAGGATGATGACCTTCTCTTCAATTTGGGCATCCCTCTCGCATCTCTCAAAGCATATGCAAATTTCTTTAATTCAGCTTTCTCATGGATGCTGGTGTCTTTTTCCTCTCTTGATTCTTCCAGATCAAGTTTCCGTATGCTTTGCAAGTCAAGAGAGAACCTAGAGTTAATTTGACGGGTAGGATCTTTACCATGCTTGCTTTCAGTTGTCTGTGCATCCAATTCTGCTAGTAAATTTACAGCGGCAATTTCATCTTTCATACACGATAAGCTATCGTATGAATCAGTTCGCATTACATCGTCAAAAGAACAAGTGGAGAAAGATCCTCTGCTTTCTGAATTTGCAAAGCTTGTTTTATCTATTGCTGAAATTCTGCTGACCCAGTTGCCTTTTCCCAGCATTATCTTCTTAAGTTTGCTGATAAACTTCGCTTTTCTTGAGGTACTATATCTTGTTGAAGATGAGGCATCAATCGATATATCTTCAGGTTCTTCAGTAGATGTTTGTGAAGCAGAAGAAAACTCAGAATCAGTTTCAAGAATATTTAAACTTCTCTCATCATAACCCAAGTTGGAGTATTCCAGTATGAGCTGTTTGACCTTCTCTTCTGACATGGGACTCAAGCTCCTGCTAAGATCTCTTGCAACTGTTTTTCCTGTAACTGGCTGGTAGTCCCTCAGCTCATATCTTAAGCATGCATTTATCCATTTAAGATATACCAGCTCCTCAACATCAGTACACCTATCTGTTTGTAGCTGTTCTATCTCCTCCATCAATTTTGCATTCACCTTCCTCAAGTGATTGACTTCCTCCAATGCTTCCTCCTGCCAAGAAATTAATATAAGTTCCCCTTTTTCCATTCACTTACACTAAATTAAAAGGAGAAAAAAGCACTGTCCTTAATCATGGGAAAACTCGAGAAACACCTTAAATTATATTGGAATTTCAATACATAAAATCCTACATAATTCATCAATAATGACATGAGTGTCATATGCTTTCCCAAAAGCTGCCAACACAGGCTAGCAACAATTGTTGAGAAGAATTATTACAGATACAATCCCTCTTGCAAGTTTATAAGTAGATCTCCCATGTCTTATATATTTACCCATAAGACTCCTTTTAAATATACTGTAGAAAGTTAACTTGTTACAGATATATATACTCTAGGTTTTCTTAACAATTTGGTCAGCAAATCTACTAGGCTATATTGCACCTTTGTCATATTAAAACTTTATTGGTGCTTCAGAAGTGTATTCAACCTCAGTTATTAGATGCTTAACCCAAATGAATTCGGATGTTACTAGGGCTATGAGCCTATGACCTATATTTGCATTTGCATTTGCATTTGAACTTGCAACTACTATTTGCTTCTTGATTATCTAGAAAGAGCATCATCCCCTAAAAAACACAATAATCAAATGTAAATTGTCTATCTGTACAATAGGGGAACCCCTGCCCAATTTGTATCAGAGTACCACAACGACCATGACCACCAAATTAAAATCCCTTCCCTAAAGCACCTTTTAAGTAAGATAGGATCTTTGTAGTTGCTATCCAATGGTCATGACATGAATTTCTTGAAAACTTGTTGATGACACTAACAACAAATAATATGTTGGTCTAGAGACTTTGAGATAATTTAATTTTCCTACCACCCTACCATATGTCCCTGGATCAGTTAATGGCTTCCTTGTGTACTGGTAATAATATGACAGTAGGATCAATGAGAATATCTACAAGTTTAATCCTTAGTGTGCTAGCTTTCTCAAGCATATCTGGTACAAACTTGTGTTGTGACATATAGATAACCTCTTTTAAGAAAGCAACTACCTATATCTCATTACAAAGGAGGATCACCATCACTGTTTAGTATTCTAGGTAGTTATCTCTACCTATACATAATTCCCTTCTACCTATATATAATATTATTAAAGATGAAAAAATTACAAATAGAAACACTAATAATCAAATTTATCAAAGTATAATTTAGTGCAAGTACTAGAACATACCCTCACAGTCTCAACTGGAGATGCAATTGTTTGTGTAGACTCTAACTTCCTTTTCAGATCCAAAATCTCATTTGACAACCTAGAATTGATCATCCTGAGTTCTATAGTCTCACCTTCCAGATTGTACAACCTATTCAACTTCCTTTCGACCAGTGCAGCAGCATCTGCATTCTTCTGCCCCATTTGTTTTAAAAAACAGATCTTTTGGTGAAGGGCGGTCAATGCCTCTTTTGCTTGAACCTGATCAATCTTCAACTTATGATTCAGAAGTTTCATCTCAGTTCTTGCAGCCTCAAGCTCTTTCATCACACTTGAGTACTCTTCCACTTGAGCTCGCAACTTCTGGTTCTCAGCCTGCAAAGAGTCAATCTTTAACATGTACATCTTGGCCTCCATTGCATTGATCTTCAACCGATTCTCAAGCTCTTGAACAGCAGCACCTTGCTCTTTCACTACATGATAATCTAACAATTGGAGCTCAAAATTCCTCTCCCTCTCCTGGAGAGACAAAACCATCTCCCTAAGATTTGTGATCAGGGAAATTTCCAATTTCTCAGTAGCCACCTCAAATTCTTGTGTCACGAAATCATTAAACTCGGGCAAGAGGAAGCACTCTCCTTCATCTGTGCTAGTACTGGTAGGAGACAATCCCACCATGGCTTCAGTGGCGCTAGGGATGTCATTGGATATCTTCAAATAAAGGTTCACACACATTTATAAACAGGCTAAATTACACAAAACCAATCGACAATTAGGTAAACAAGATCTTAAAAGTTTTAAAAATCAACAACCTTGAGGCTGCGGCAGTCCTCTTCAAGGCAACCCCGGCTGTCCTCCCCACAAAGTTCCGTCCCTGATCCAGCTGCTGAGGAATGAAATGCAGTCAAAACCAACTTTTTGGTCGTTAATTTTGCAAATCCTCTTCAATTTCTAACCCCAAGAAGAAACGGATCATTAGATAAACATAAATCTACAGATGAAACCTGAGGACGAAGCTCGAGGAGAAGGAGGGCGACGGAAGCGGACCCGAAACCTGGAGAAGGCGAATCCAGAGAACGAAATCACAATTGCGATGCCGATCTTGACGACTACATTCTTCAGATCCCTATTACCTCTCCGACGGCCGCCCGTCGCCGAACTCGAAGACGGGCCCGCTCGACCAGGCATCTGGCTGCTCTCCCCTCAACGAGAGGAGGAAGGAGCGAAAGGCGCCCTCTTTGCGACCATCTCCTCCCCTTCGATACCACTCCCCCAGTCAACTCGACCTGTTGACGGATTTGGACCTGCGATCGCAGTATCGTCCGCGACCTAAATTTTGGTGGCATTTCCTCGCCTTCCCATTGCTTGCTTGGGTCCACCCACGTGCTTATTTGTCCCAAAATCTATCTCTTAATCTATTTTAATAATTAATAAAAAAATTTCATAAAATCAAATCGATATAAAAAAATAAAAAAATTTATACTCTTATTTGTTGGTTGGTGCCTTTGAACAGGCACTAAGCAAGAGATCAATCTTAATTAAAAAGCAAGAATCATACCTCGAGTAGCTTGCACGTTTGAAATGGCAATGGAAAAATTTGTAAGAAATAACTATTTTTATTATTTCAACTAATCGAAATTGAACAAATCAAATCAAACACACTCATACCAATAATTAAGCTATACTTGTTTACTTCGATCATTCAATACTTAGAGTTCCTTAAGTACATATTCACACTTTTTAGCTAGAAAATAAGGTCGCCGCCTTGGCTAAGGAAGGAGTCGGAGAGCACTTGGTTAGCCGCATCTGTCGGGTGCACCGTGTCCCAAAACACGTAGCCAGTCGCATTCGAACAAATTCCGGTTGAGTGAGGAATGCACAAGTATCTCGACGTCTTCACAGTTCCAGTGGTGCAGCACGCTTTCTTTGCCTCGAAGAACCCTAGTTGATCAATCACTACTACTGTTATCTTCGTGTGCAAAACTAATTTACAATTTATCAAATTCTATAGAGTAAAGTGATTAATTTAGCAATCCTAGAGGGCGCCAACCACAGTTTTCAAAAAAATATCACTCTGCCCCTTAAAGTTTCTAAAATTACTATTTTCCTTATAGGTCTTCATGCGATTTGCATGTAAAGGTCAATTTTTTTTGAAGGAAAGATATATTTATTTTTTATTTTATTTTTCTTTCATCACTGTGATATTATATTTGAAGAATAATACCATTATAAAGCTGAAAGAATAGTAACATGATACTTATTTTTAAAAAATTAATATTATATAAATTCTAAAATAAATATCACTATGATGATATATTTTAAAAATTAACATCATAATGATATTAATTTTTAAAATATAATATATAATGATATTATTTTTTAAAATTTACGATAACAAAAGATAAAACATTTATCCTCAGCATTTCCATAAATCTATCTTAAAATTAATATGAAGATATAAATTATAGTAATTACTAACTTGAACAGTTATTAGTATATAAGGAAGGACATGAATCTGATAATTAGTTAAGATTTAATTTTCAGATGATAATATTTCATATATTAATCATCAACTCATCTCAAATACGTTCTACAAATCTGAAAGTTAAGTGTATTTTAAGAATTGTACGATGTTACGGGTCCCTTTAGTCAATTGTATTTTTCAGGTAGATAAAAGGCAACGTTGACTTAGTCATCGAAGCATAGAATAAGTCAAAGTAGCAGTAAAAAAAAAAATCACAACCCATGCATGAATGATACGATATCGAGCATCGTTACCAAAGTCGGCGGGCTTGGTGACGAGGTCATACAGTGACCGATAGAGATCGAAGATGACGATTTTGAGATCAGGGAGCTGCCTCGCCAGCGACGCCGTCGACGCGTTGATCTGCCGGTTGAATTCCAGCGAGGCCTCGTTGACGTGACTGACGCACCCATCGCTTCCACCGCCGAACAGAGTAATGGTCGCCGGCTGGCAGCCCAGCGGCCCCAGGTTGGTCACCCCAATCCGGCGAGCTCCTAATTCATACAGATCCTGCAAAATGCGGCAGCCGTTTTTTTTTTAATGTTCGTATAGATGCATCTATCTCTAATCGATTATAGTTTCCGACCCTGATAAAGATCGCGTAGCTTCCGACGAGGAGGGAGGAGAACTGCGCCGGCGACAGAGACTTGGAGAGGGCTGGATTGGAGTAGTAGTTCTGGACGAAATCGGCCGTCCCGGTGCTCAGCAAGTAGAGAGCGCCGGAGATTATGGAGGAGGACGTCTGGTTGCCGGCCACCGCGGCCAGCTTCGACCGGTACTCCCTGAAGTACTTCAATTGCTGAGACAACGTGATCGCGTTCTGCAATGTACACACAGAGAAAGGTCAGAGGTTGCTCTGTTTTCTCGAAGATGGTCGATAACGGCGTGATCGATCGAGAGATTTTGCCCACAAAAGCGTCGGCGGTCCCGTCGTAGAAACCAGAGCCTGCCGATGCGAAGTTGGCGCCGACGAGCAGGTTGCTTCCTGATGCCTGTGGACTGAGATAAGGAGGCGCGTAGCTGGTGAATCCCAGTGTATCAGCTGCGACGACAGAGATCGATCGATTCAGTGTCAGAAACAGAATTGAACTGAGATGAATGTGCAAACCGTAGTTGCTACGTACCGGTGAAGTCGGTGGCGAGTTTTCCATTGCAGAACCTTCCTGTCGCCTGATGGTTCGGGAAGTCCTTTCCATAAGGAGGATAATCTGCCCTGAAAGTGGCCGTGAGGTAGTCATTGTTGCCCACGTCCACGGCCGAGTCACCGAAAGTGAATATCGCCGGCACGAGCGGCTGCGCGGCGCCGCCGACAAACTGGAGCATGAAGAGGGACAAGGCTAGGGCTCTGGCCAAGGTCCCCGTATCCATTCTTTCCATATTTGCTCTTCCCTTTTTCACTCCTACAGGACAGTGCAGGCATATATAAGGATTAAGATGAGAATTGAGTGCTTCAGGGCCCTCCCTTACGACGGTGGGGCGGATTTGCTATCTCTATCTTCATCTCCATCTCTGAATTATATTGCCTCCCTCGTCTTTGCACCGTCGCTTCTCACGTAGGGCGCAAAGTCACCGCATAATGTCCGACCACTCGCACGTCGGTGCTAGTTCTCGATCGCCGTGTATCTCTTCGATTGTGGTAAAAGGCGAAATGCTTGTACTCAGTGTCTCCGTCAGTTCGTCTCAGGACCAACACGAAGGAGGTAAATCACGGAGGCTAATTTAGCCAGCCCAAACAGTTACTAGTACATAAGGGGGCAGGAACCTGACTACTAGTCAGGATTTGACCCCTAGATTTCATTATGACAACACCTCATGCACTAGCCAACAACTCATCTCGTGGAGACACCGTGTATCTCTTCGAGGATAAAATTCAAGAGGACAGAGATGGATAATTTTAATTTTCTTCTCCTCCTCCCCGGACAATGATAAAGATTTACCCAACGAACATGCATTGTCACCTTCCACATCTCAACTTCTATCAGAATTCCCGATGGAAGTTTTTTGATTTCATCGTATCCATAGGGCTATACCCATTTTTTCAACTTATTTTAAAAAAGTGAGGGTATTTTATCTTTATATATTTAATTTTTATTTCTCTCCTTTTTCACTAAAAAAAAATAATAATAACGTATTAATAAATCTTCACTTTCTTAAAATATATATATATATATATATATATAAATACTTTTCTTTTCTTTTCTTCCCCTCCCTTCCGGTTTTCCATTACTAATCTTCTCTCATCTCATTCAAATACAACCTAAAAATATGTAATTTTTTTTCTATTGTCATCGTAAAATCTGAAAATTAAATCCTGATTAATAATTAAATTTCTATTCTCTACCATACAATAAATATTATTCGGACTAGCTAGATTAGCCCCCGTGATTTATCTCCTCCATATTGATCCTGGGACGGACTGAGAACGCTGGGAGCGAACATTTTGCCTTTTGCCATCATAAAAATATATAACTTTAGTCTAAAATAATAATATAATAGTTAGATTTTTTAATAAATAAATAAATTTTTTAAAATTCCAATTTCAATTATGATATATTATAGAAAAAAAAATCTCAAATGAAAAATAAACTTAAGAATATTAGTTATTTGAATAGATCTCCATTAACACTCTTAATTTATTTTAGTGATTGATAAATTTTTTTATGAGATCAGATCAATCATTTCAAATTTGACGTTATCCGACTTGATTAATTATTTTTATAAAAATACTTAACTCTGTTTACAGTTTATTCCGAAACTTAGAATGAGGAAGGAAAATATTCAAAGTGGAAAGAAAATTCTTAAAGAAAAAATGCAAAGGAAAGAAAAAAAAAATGTGGAAAGAAATTAAAAACAAAAATACAATTATGATAGCTCGATATGTCGCACCTGTAAGATCGAGTGCACGTGAGAAGGGGGTGAATCACGTATTTTAAAATCTTTCTTTTTCATGATTTTTAAAATTCTTCGAAAATTTCGAGTACGCAGCGGAAAAGCAAAAGAAAACAGAAAAAAGTACACAATTGGTTTTACATAGTTCGGAGCCTTCGCCGACTCCTACTCCAAGGCCCACGACCCTTCGGATCGTATCGTTGGGCAATCCACTAATATCC